>VXBI01003609.1:237647-290147 GCA_013397375.1 Toxostoma redivivum
CGCGGGTGGGGGGGGGGGCGGGGGGGGGGGCATGCACGTGTGACCCACGCATGTGCTCTGAAGCTGGGGACAAGTGCCTGAGCTATGCAGTCCTTGCCCCTTTTACCCCTCTCAACCATGTGTGAGTAAATCACAGCTGTCAGTATGGTAGCAGCTTGATTAAAGTTCAGGGGTTTAATAGATCATTTTAAAAACCCCAAATTACTCCCACTCCCTAGTCGATCCACCTGGACCCTTGCCCTAGGTGCATGGCAGTTTTCAACCAGCACTGGAAAAGCCAAGTCTGGGCCTGAGGTTCCTGCTTATTCCCTGAGGATCCTCGCTGCAGACCTAGACCAACATTCTCAGCTGTATTTAATCTGCTCTGAGACAAGCTGGCTATGAGAAAATGCAAAGAAAAAGGCACATAAGCAAAGACATGGAAAAACTTGGACAGTTGGCCTGCTTTGTTCACTTGGTAAACTGGAGGCTGGCCAGTAACAGCGGAGCTCCCTTGGCAATACAAGTCTGTTCCAATTAATCGTGTTTAACCATTCTAATCACACTTTAGCACATTAATCCTATTTTCAATCCAAAACACATCTGAAAGAGCGGCATGTGGGCCTTTTTATAGCAACCGCAAATCAGATGTAACTGAGAGACATAGGGCCCTAGTTTACTCTGCACTTTCACTGAACTTAAACTTAATAAAATATGTGACTGAGTTGTGGTTGGATTTACTGCATGATGTTGATGCTTCCACATATAAATAGATCCCTTAAGTAACTTAAAAACCTGTCAGAAAGGGCAGTGAAAATTTGATTATAAGGTAACCAGTGAGTGTGTTTTCTAACAATGACATTGTTCCTCTGGTCAGTGGTATTGAGAGAACTTTTAAAATTTAATCTGCTTATGGATATAAATGATGCTACACATGGAATCACAGGGCTGCATTTTTTGCCTCAATCACGCTCAGTTACAAAGAATTTTATAGCTTGCTTTAACCATAAAAACAAAATAAAGCTGTTATCTTCTCCCAGTCATACTTCTGGCATTTAAAATAAATTTTGGAATAGAAAAAATTTTAACTTTATTGTATTCACCAATGTGAAATAATATTTTTGGTTTGTACTCCTGATAAAATGTAGCTGCTTTGTGTTGCTTCTGTGTTAAAATTCTTGCTTTCAATAAGAGGTGATCTTGTTAATGTATAGATCTGTAATGATGCATTTTATTTTTCCACTCTGTGGGTTTGCTTTAAATTGGACAACAGCAACAAGAAAAAAACAAATTGCATCCAGGTATGTCCATCCACAAATCTCTTGATGTCTTTAACGCCCAAATCCATGTTTATAGGCAGACTCAATGGAGGTGCATTGAAATGTAAATTATGCAGAAGGATTTGCGTCTGAGCCTTAAATTTAGCTGTGAAGTGGGAATGAAGTTATCTATTCATCTAAATTAATTGAGCAATTCAGAATATAGCAAGAAAAGGTATAAAAGAAAAGTCTATCTTAAAAAGGAAAATCTTGGACAACTATCAGGATTATACTTGATGTTTGGTTTTCTAAGTAAACACTTCTAGCTTTTTATGTTACAAATACTAATCTAGTAAGATGCATTCAGGGAACCTAAATGCAAACTAGGAATGAGTTTATTCAGGTAAGTAAGGTTTTATTAAATAATTTAATTCATTCCAGTTCTTTTGGAAGAAATTGCAGGTTATGGTTAATGTAGTGTATCAGACAGGAATAGCATTCACAGAGCCACCTGCATTTAATATAGGACTGTCAGAGATCTCTACTCACTACCACTTACCCAGAAAGAAATATGCAACAATTTGATCAACTCAGGACTTTTTATTATTGAAAAAAATATTTTTTTTTCTGAATACAATGAAAATAAAGACTCAGTTTATGGAATTTTGCTCTTCAGTAGAATCTCTACAGGGTTTTTCGAGCTTATTGAATTAAAAGTCATTTTGGCCCCTTCTGTATGCTTTAGTAGGTACTGGAAAATACTATCCACTGGGACTGTACCCAAATAAAGAGTTAAGACAATACATTCAAGGCAAGTCTTATAAAAAGGCTTTTCCAAATATCATGAAAGAAAGTCTGAAAAAATAAGTTAAGGCTTGTGGTGCCAAAGTCTGAAAATCCTTGGGTTAAAGATACCAACTGATGCATGGAATATTACAGAATCCCATGAACTGCTAACAAAACATCTTATCCAGCAGGTATTTATAATATTCTTCAAAAAGGAATCTATTACTGGTGAAAAGAGCAATTGAGTGACTAGGTATCTGTGGTCATAGAGCACAAAATGGTGAGCAGACAGTGTTGGCTTCTCCCCCTTTGCTGATGAAAAGCATGACCAGGAAAAGTATGAACCTCTTTTGCTCACTGCTTTTCCTGTAAAATGGGGGCAAGGCAAGGGAGGCTGCAGAGGTCAGTTTTACCAAACAGTACTGGAGCTTTGAGATGCTCACCAGGCCAGGCTGCCTTCACAGGGATACAGAGGAGAAAAACTTCTCTAATGGGAAGTTAGGACCAGTGTGAATTATTTGCTTTTCACTTTCTGCACTGAGGCCTTCAAAAGCTTGGCATAGTGGAGTTCATGGTAGATTTTAGGGAGGAGCTGGGAGGCACATGGCAGGGCAGCAAGTCCTTCTACCTGCTCTAGAAAATGAACTGCAGTCAGCAAGAGTTTGCTTGCCTGTGAGTCAGGCAAGTGCTGATACTTTGTCTTCTGAAAAGCAGAACTGCTAAGGGACAAGGGGCTTAATGTATTAATCTTTCCCCTCCTCAAGTTCAGTGAGTTTTTTGCCATCTACTTCAGCAGAGCCAAGATTAAATCAAAACCTACCTAGTCCCATTTCAGCCACAAACTTTAACAAGTGCCATGAGACTCTGCTAAACCAGACAGAATAGAAGTTGATGGATTTATTTCCTTTCCTTTATTAGGAAACCTTTCCATGATTTGTAATAATTCATCTTCTGAAGGGAAGCTCTGCAGCAGATGAGTTGTCCAGAGAGTTCTGGCCAGGCAGCAGCAGGGAAGCTCGTGGCTCTGCACTCCACAGCCCAGGTTTGGCATCTCCCTTCACCACCCACCTGCCTACACATAACATCCATCCACAGCAGGCTTGAAAGCCCCTGAGGCCAAGCAAATCGCATATGCATCAGCAGTGGGTACCTGCTGATGTGCAGAAATGCCACTTGGCCATATTGGCTCTGTGCCAATGCCTTCTTTTCACTGCCTTCCAAACACAAATCCTCAATGGATTGATCATTGTTGCCTTTAGTAGATCTTAAACAACACATTGAATTTCAGTCCAAAAATATTTCCTTCCTTTAGGCTAGATTTTGCCATTGTACTGTAGTACCACGACTGCTCATGTGTTCCCCAAGACTTTGTGTGTCCAACAGGAAAAGCTGACAGTACAAGTGAAGTCATTTGGAACTGTATTAAGTATTTTGACATTACAGCAAAAATATTTCCCAGAGGTTAAGAAATACAATTTTCCCACCTTTTTAGATAGGATATTCCTGTTGCTTTAAAAAGTGTTAATATTTATCTATAATTTCAGAGACAGAAAGGGTCAGAATACAAACAGACTGCGAGAATAGAAGTGATAAATTAAGAAAAAAAGGTGTAAGTGTAGTTACTTGGCCACCTCCTGGATTATTCAATACAGTGGATTTCTCAGGCCCAGCATTAAACTCCTGTCTCCCTGGGAGACTGGGATAGGAAGGCCTAGATTATTTGCTTATTCGCTCTGGTATGAAACTGGAGTAATTTCAGTAATTCAGATTTGGGTCCCAATTACAGCAGTTTAAATCTTGTAACATTGTTATCCTCTAGGCAGCCTCTGGAGCTCATCCTTGTTAAAAACCATGTAAATAAGATCACAGCCTAACTCCTAGAATCAGTTTGGGAATTTTTTATAATGCTAATTTTAATTCAGATTTAGTTGGTTTCTAATCTCCTCCAACCTCCTGTTGTAGCAGTAGGTGCAGATGCAGTGAGTGGTGTGAAAGCTGCTGTGGAAACTCTCTAATTCCTCTTCAGGAATGGCACAATCCCTTTGTTTCAGGATCTTCAAGATGAAACTCCCTTTAAAAGAGGTGCTTTTATCTCAGCCTAGGAATAAGATTTTTATACCCAAGTCAGTTTCCTTCTCTGAAGCAGAAAAACCCAAAGCTCCAGTACATATATAACCTCTTGGAATGGCTTAGAAACTCCTGTTTTAGATGCACACATACATTCCACAGATGAATGAAGGGGTACCATGTCATGGTCCTGCTGACCACATGGTAATTTCTAATGTATGGATTTAGTGTTGAACACACTCATGTGGCTCAGCTTCCCACCATTCCTGATTATCTGAGCTGCAGAAGCTGCCAGCACCCAGCTCTGGTAGTGAGCACAAGGTGGCTCCAGTCCCTGCAGAGGCTACAGCTCGAGCTTAAGGTTTGGTTGCTCTTTATATGGGGAGGACTTTAGCCCAGATTCTTTCCAAAACTTCTGGATCACCATCAGCAAAACTTATGGACCACTATCAATTCTCAGCACTTCTCACACCCTATATTTAGAGTAAAACTTTTAACTGAGATATGATTAAATCCACTGCTCCATGCAGCCAAGTCCTGGATCACTTCCCATGGCCTCATAATGCCCTTTAGCAAAACAAGGAAATGTGACACTTATGACTCTACTCGATAGGTGTGACAGAGATGAAGATCCCATTAAAGCTGCTGACTGTTCCTATTATTTCCTTATAAAAATCTAATCTATACCTTTTTTTGGCTAAGAATTGTAAGTTCTAGATGACTTACAGGTTAGTGCATATGACAGGTAATGCCTTTGGACTTAGGCTGAGTGTGTAGTATGTGTCACATATAAGCAGAGGTGCCCAGACCACCTAGAAAAATGCTGTAGCCTTTAAAGTCTGTATGTATGGAAGTATATACAGGTACTACCTGGTGCCAAGAAATCACATCTAAAGACACAAGACTGAATTTCCCAAGTGTGGAAGTGCTCGAGACCTTAGTCCAGGACATTTCTCGGTTTGTCTAGAATTATAAACTGGGAAAGAAAACTTGTTTCCTGACTTAACACTTACTATCTGTGTGATAGCTGAAGCCCTAGGAACTAAAGAGGACAAAGCATGTTAAGTTTTGGGCCTGAGAACTTGAAGCCAGTGGCTGAAGGGAGAGATCAGTGTTGTACTAAAGGAAATTGAAGCCAGTTTCAGAATTTTGCTCGCATCAGTGTTTTTACATGTGACCAAATTAATGTATTTTAGTTGTAGTAGTTTCATAGTTTTTCAGGCCAGATGCTACTAATACATGTTTTTCAGACTAAGTAAGTATCTGTTTATATTACTCAATAAGAATATTGTACTTCAATATTATGCAATAGCAATACTGAAGTGCTTAGAAGTGAGCAGGAACTGCAAGGTGCTGAAAAAATTCAGAGCAAAGAGGTGGCCTCTTCCCTAAGGACATGGTCCTAGAAGAAGAGATGTGAGAAAAGTTAGGAGATCAATCAGACCATATTGAGTGGTTATTGGACAGTACGTCAGTAAATTCACTTTATATTTACTGTATATATGTACTGCGGTTACTGAGCTGTATAATAATGGATCATATTTCTTATTCAGGACTGGGGTTTCTTTTTACAAATATTTTTGTTTGTTTTATAAGTTGCTGGGAAGTATCCTAGCAAAGTCTCTGTAACACTTTGCACAGGACAATATGAAGAATATAGTTTTTTGTAGTTTAGTGCATGTACTTGCATTAAAAAAAGAAAATATTTTAAGCAATTTTCTGCCTCAGATTTCTAATGAAACTGAACTCAAGAGACAGGTTTTATAGTCAGACAATCATTATAGGTGAAGTCTTGCAGCCCTAGGGAATTTGGGTGGAGGGACCATCATAATACCATCCCCAGAAGGGATGTTCCCTCATTCTTGCTTGTTTAGTGATGCTGCATGTTGGCCACTTGAATTCTGTGATTCCCTTAAGGACCTGCTGCTACCCTGGGTGCTCTTCCATGATCAGACTTTGGCAGAAGGACAGGCTAAAGAGAATTGCAGGCTGTTGGACTATAGGTCCTGTGCTAAATTCACTTTGCCACTGAAACGTCACTCCCCTCACATTGGATGAGAGTTTCAGCAGCTGCATTTGGCCTTTTCACACTTGTCTGCAGAGACATAAATACCTTGGTCTGCTTTCACATTAACTCAGACATGTCAAAGGCTGTCTGTGGAGCTGGGAGTCTCACTATTTTAAAAAAGGCAAAGCAAACCCTAAATGTTATAATGGATGCAGTTAAAATTAGAAATAGATCCAAGTGGAAATGTGGGGAATGAGTCCAAGTTGAACAGAGCCTGAACCCATATTCTCACCCTGCTTGCATCTGCAGCTCTGAAAAGAGAGCCTGGGGTGTGCTTGAAATACACACAGCAGGTTTGGGGCAGGTCCATCCCTAACTGCAGTTAATAATGGTCACAGGGCAAAATGAAGACTTACAACTGAGACATATTTTCAGCCTTCTGGAGTGCAAGTGCTTTGGTTTAAGAAAAAGAAGGGTGCAGTGCACTCGATGTCAGGGCCATCAGTCTGAGATTAGAAAAAGAGGACTCCATGCCCTCCTGCATGGATTTAAAGATGTGGCCTCCAGCTCTATACCTCAGCTCTGGTTCTCACCTGGCAATGACCCAGCAGGGTGTTTGCAGCAGATTTAGAGCTATGCAGACTTCATCCAACATCACTGCACTTCCCACAAGCACAGCATCCCTAGGGAGCTGTAAGGGCAGCCACATGCCCTTTCCTAAACTGCTTCCAAAGTACATTTTTAACAAAGCTGAAGCAAGAGCGTTTTTATGTTTTGTTTTGTTTTGTTTTGTTTTGTTTTGTATTTTTCTTTCCCTTCTTCAGCTATGCCTGATGAACAAGACTGAGAAATCCGGGTCAAACTCACTGTTAATTTAAAGAGTTCAGGAGAGTAAGAATACTTCTTGCCTATGCTGCAGCCTGTGGGCTTCAGGGAGAAGTTCAGCAGCTGAGCTCCCCTTGAAGCTCTCTGAGCAGAGGATGCTCACTGCCAGTGCCTGAGCAAGGTGAGGGGCATCCTGCTGCTCTGCAGTGCATCCTCCACCTGCCACTGCTGCCTGTGCAGTGCTGGTCTCTGCAGAGCAAAATGATGCCCACAACTCTTTCCATCCTTTCTCGTCTCCATGCAAGCAAGCACTTGGATAACAGGACTGGTCTGGTTTTCAGAAGGACGTGAGGAATGCAAGGCCTCAAAAGGCAGAGGATGGGCTCAGAGCTTCTGAGGTGTGTTTGTTTGGGTTTGACAAATTTTGGTTTTCCTTTGCAAGCCTGAACCTTCCTTTTGAAAGTCTTTGAACTCCAGTTTTGAATTCCAGTTGCCTCGACTTCAGGCAGGCAGATTTTGAATCAGATCCCTGTGGTTTTGGTTTAGGGTTATATCCACAACTGAAAGGGGCCTTAATTTAGCCAGTTCCTCTTGGGAAGACAGCCAAAAAATTGAGGTTTCTGCCATCTTGAGCACAACCTTCACAAGAAATGCTCCTGAAGTTTCTTTGCTGTCAAATTCAAGCCCTTCATGCTGCTTCAGCATGCCACCCCAGCTTAAAATCTAAGCAGAACAGGTGCCAGCTTGAATCCTTGAATTTCTGCAGGTGTTGGGCTGGCATGGATTAGAGCAAACACCATTCACCCTACACTTTTCTTCCTCATCACTAGCTGAGATTTGAAACTGCCACAGTTCTCATTCCTTCCTGCTGTTCCAGCCTCGGAGATTTTGATTAGGAAAAGAAATAGAAATGCCAGAAAAATGAGTGGAGAGAAGAGGAAACTGCCAAAACCAAGCAGCCTTGGGACATATTCTAACTGAAGTGGTACAAGAGAAGAAAAGCTGTGGCCCTATTGTATTCATATTTCAGTTTCACACATCCCAGTAGAAACCAGGGTGTGTCATAGGCAGAGGAACACATACTTTCATCTCACACATTATTTGTCCTGCCAAAGGAGCAAACTGCCCCATGCAAGGTTGTGGAGTCTTGCACTGTGTCCATGTGATAGCACCTGCCCTGCTGACCACAGAGGGAACTGATTGAGGGACTCCAGAGCTAAAAGCTGTGTGCTTCCAGAACTGCCATGAGGCTCTGGGGTGCTCAGTGGAAATCAAGATCTTGCCAGAGAGTACCACAGAGAAGTGCTGAAAGTTACAAACACTTCAGGACTGGCACAGGGCAGGGCTGGGAAGGTGCCACAGGTGATGTATGACAACATAATGTCTGTAGTTCTCTGTGCCCAAAATTTGGGAGCTGTTTCTTCAGACTGTGTTGCTTAGAGAAAAAAAAATTGACAAGATAAATCTGCTGGAGTTCATCACAGTATATATTATTCCACAGCAGCAGCCCTTTAGTTTAAAATGGATTCCCAAGGCCTTCTTCCCCTGATGAACAGCAACATCTTCTAATGCAGGAGTGCCTTGGTGAGAGGAATATTTTCCCAAAAGGCTGTTCTGGCCATTGGCTCTTTAAATATAGCAAAGAGTAGCTGCAGCAGCCCAGAAGCAACTGCAAACCATTTTAGGTCCTGTCATCACTCGTTCTGTCTCCTCTTCCAGCTGGTAGCTCTTGTCACATCTTTCTTTCCTTGTTCCAGAGCAGTCTCCTGGTGTTGATAATTATTCCTTATTGCTTCTAATTATTCAGTCAATCCAAACATTTTCTACCCTTTCTCCTGTGTGTGACAGGGATGAGTTGCTGCTTTTTCTCTAGACTCAAGAAGGGTGCACCTCGGGAGGGCAACAGGAAGAAACACATATTTTTGGAAATGTTGATGCTGACCACGAAATCCCTGCTGTGCTTGTTTTGGGAAACCTGCACTGAGATGCATTTTGGTGTGAACATGGGGTGGCTTTCTCTCCCATGTTTCATAACTTTACCTGCCTGCAGGGCACAAGCCTCTTTGTGGTCTTTGGATTGGCTGCAGGCTGAGAGAGATGGAAGAGGGGAGGAAAGAGGATTGCCTAGGCTTTGGACTGAACATTTGTTATTGTTTCATTTTAATTGTTCCTAGTATTCTAAACTGCAAGCTGCTCTGTGCATCTGGGGAAGTATGACTGGACAAAAGCTTTTTTTTCTATTTGAAGTATTTTTTCTTTCATTCATGAATCTTCACTCTTTTTTAATCTTTGCAAAGAAACACTTTCTTTTTCTTCTAAGTGATAATTTATTTGTTATTTTGTTGGGGAGCACAGGAAAAAGTAATTATTGCTGCATTTCACATTATATAGGGATCCTGCTCTGTCACAGCTGCTGGCCACATGACCAGCCTTTCTTTGGGGAAACCCAAAGTGCTTGGTTTCACTGTGCAATTCCGTACTCATCCAAAACCTGCTCTTGTGCCATTATGGAGTCTTGTGAAAAGGTCATTTAATTATGAATTAGGTGTAGATGTTTCACAGATTTTTGAAAGTAATGAAGGTCCTGACTTTGAGCTATAGAAATAAACAGAGGTTTTTTTAATGAGATGATCTCAGAGGTAATGATTTTAATGGGTAGCATGTTTCAATGTTTTAAGAGTTTGAACAAAGCAGAAAAATATAATTAAAATTTGTACCCCTCTTTAAATAAAAATGTGATAGTTTTAGTTTAAGGGGGAATATAGCCTTTGTGTTGTGACTCTGGCTCTATGCTCACAAAGCTGTGAGCCTGTTTCTAAAAATCTGCTAAAGGACTGCTGCACAGAGAAAGTTCCTGGAATATGAGGGTTATGGAGACATGGAGAATATGAACATATATATATATGGATTTTTACATCTCCACATACCCCTGGAGAAGCTCCTGGAGAAGAGTGGAGTTGCACAGTCACATGACCATCAAGTTGTGTTGCCAAACTGCACCAAAGGAATGCAAGTCTTCAGGTGTTCACACAGTTTCTCCTCCAACCTTGTTCTTGCCCCTCGTTCTGACAGGACACTTGGAAACCCCGAGAGAATCCCCTCTGAGGCTGATCAGTCCAACCCAGTCCTGCCAGGACATGATGGTCAGCATGGCCATGCATTCAGATGTGGACTCATCAGCTGTGCAGGAGCAGGGGCACTGTGCAAGGTGGGAGCTCCTCCAACTGCCATAGACAAAATATTTGCCTGCTTTAGTCCTTAGATGAATCAGCCTTGATGTCTGTCAAACTGCACTGTCTATTTGCCAGTGGGCAGTTGTTTCTCCTTGGCTGATGGACAGACAAATGCCTGTGGGTAGGCAGATATGTGACATTCCGGATACCAGAGCAATTTTTTTCCCTTTTCCAAGAAATGAAGGAATCAATTCTCTTTGACAGGGAGCAATAAACCACTTGTTGAATGCAGGTCTCCAGTCCTGAATTATAAATGGCTCTTCTGCCATTATCAAACTTGCTTTGTTTTTTTTCTTCAGGGCAAAACTCTAAGAATATTCAAGAAAATGTAAAATGAAAGTAAAATCTTAGGGTTATTTTTTTCTTCTCATTGGATGCACAACTCTTGCTAACTTACATTAAAGACCCAAATGAATTGTGGAATCAGACTAGGGTGTTGAGGAGTAGTACAGAGAGTATTCCAAGGTGGAGGAGGGGGAGGAATGGATGGGTTTATCTTAAACATAAAATTTGCTGTTAGAATAATAAAATAATATGATACATCTGGGTTGATTTTCTCCTTGGTGATAGAGAGCTGCTCTAACAATTAAGCCTTGGTCATGGCTGACTTGGACATACTTTAAACTCTGTGATAGGGTTCTCATATCTCTTTCTCTTTTTCTAAAATAATAACAAGAGGAAGGCATTTATTACCAGGAAGGCTTCACCCCTAGGCAAGAAGTAGTCATCTTTGATTTAACTTTACAGTGAAGTTGCTGAATTAAATGTAGTTTTGTTTTTATCTGTTTGCATGGAAGGCTTCCAGATAAAACAACTGTTTTAGTGACCTGTACACTTGTATCATGTTAATTAGGTTTGAAAACTCATCTATTGTTTTCATAAGGCTATTACATTTTCTGTAATTAAATTAAGCAAAAAATAAGGATGCATGGAATAATATTTATTATTAATACCAGACTCGAAAGGCTTACAACATGTGAATTGAAGGTAAGGGCCTTGAAGACATCCTGAACTTCAAAACAACGTCAAGTGGTCTAGTTTTTCAGCAAGTCATAGCTACATGTATTTAAAGAAAGCATTGATAGAGTGAGAACTAGCCCACTGAACACGCAGGCTTCTGGTCCCATTTCAAACTTCAGCTTCTGGGATCTTTGCAGCCTAAATTACTGCTTAAATGGGAAGGAAGCTTTAACCCCAATTATAGGGATAGGACCGAGATCTTGTGCTGTGTTTGATCATGGGACAACGTCTGGGAGGCTGCCTGCATGGTCACAGTTCCTGGGAGATGGAGAGCAAGTGGATGGCATGGGAAGATATGGAAGGGCTTTTCAGTGTCAGGGGCAATTCAGGTGTCCCATCTGTGTGAATCCTGTGTGTTGGTTCAGTTTAGGCACAATCACACTGTGTCAGGCCAATCATAGATATATGTCCCTTTAGTGTCCCATCTGTGTGCCAGCCAACCTCAGATGTCTAGGAAGGAGAACATGTACACAAACAAGGCAAAAATATTTCACAGAATATAACCTCATCTATCATTGATATTTGGATCAGGGATTTTGTGAGACAAATTTTTTTTAAGGTCTCTGAATTCTTCTCTTTTATCCACTTGCTGCCTGAACTTGGGTTAACTTTTGGCACTTACTTACCTGCACATTTACAAAGTACAATTTCCTTTGGTTTACTCTGAATCTGTAACCTGCTTCTTTCCTCTCTTGGCCTGCATCTCTGGGCAATACATGCTGCTCATGGTCAAAGTCATTTTAGTGTGTGTCCTGTCCTGCAAAGGCAGGCTGGCAAGAGATGAGCCTGTGTCAGTCCATTTCTAGCCTCTGCCAAGTGGTGAAGACAAAATTTTGCCTTCAAAATCTGTTTAAAGTAAGTAGACATTAAAATGGTCCCATGCTGTGGCTCTGACCACAGAGATGAGAGCCAGCCTAGTTAACATTCAGTCTGGGAGCAGATGTCCTGTATTGGTCTTGGTGTGCTGGGAAGCCACTAGGCTTCAGCTGCAGCAGGGCACAGCTGGACAGTCCCACATGGCCAAGCTCTGACACCAGCAACAGGGTGGCCAGTGGTTTGTATTTCAAGGCTCCTGGTACTTCAGTCAAGGGCGAAGACAAGGCACTGTCCCGGGAAGGCAGAGATCCAGGCTGGTGCTGCCTGGCAGAGCAGCTCTGCGGGAAAGGACCTGTAGGGATGGTGGGCAGCAAGCTGGGCACAGCCCCACTGAGGAGAGGCTGTGGGACCAGGGCTTGTTCAGCCAGAAGACAACTTCAGGGGACCCCACAGCAACCCCTGGTACCTGCAGGGGTCATGGAGAAGATGAAGCCAGGCTGGGCTCAGCTCTGCAGGGTGGGAGGACAAGAGGCAGCGATGTACATTGAAATCAGAGGAGCTCAGGCTGGGTGCAGGGAAACATTTGCTCCCTGTGAGGACTGTAAGGGGTGGGACAGGTTGCTTGGAGGGTCTGTGCAGCCTTCATCCTCAGAGGTTCTCCAGACCTGTCTGGGCAATCTGTTCTGGCTTCATGACTTTGCCTAGGGTATTGTAAAAGACCCCTTCTGGGGGCACTGCCTGCCTGAAATATCCTATATTATGAAATATTTCTTGTGACTGAGGATCTTTATATTATCTTTCATAAGTAAATTTTCTGATGACTAATAAGGCAATTTTTCTTCCACTGAGGAAAATACTAGATTTTGTGCTCTCCACGTTGCTTGTTTGCATGAAACACAGAAAACTAGTGTTTTAGAGACCTCTAACCTCTGTCAAGTGCTAAGGGGATGAAAAGCTCCAAGGCAGGGACTTGCAAACAGACACAAATAAACACAGAAACAGTATGACTGCACAAGTCTCATTTTCTTAGGCTAATTTTGAAACTTGTTAAAATCTAAATATGGACAAAGGTTTGAATGAAATGTAGTAATTGCTAAGCCAGTTCACCTGGCACTATAAAGTAAAAATAATTAAAGTAGGTAACCCTTCCATGGAAAGAAATTAATGACAGCTAATTGTGGCTGAGGTATGCTACAGAACAAGCAGATTTTGCAAGCCTTGTAAGCAGCATATTCTGAACTGGCTTGAGTGCATACACATCAATCAACCAGAATTAATCTCATGGTAAACATATACTGTTCACCAGCAAAACCTATCATTTGGATCCTCTAAAGTTTAATTAAAAACCTATGAGAGATCTTTAAACATGAAATGAGATTGATTATCAAATGTTGTCATAGCTACAGCAATGATACTTGTAATCTTGTCTGCGTCCTTTACTAATACGTGTATTGTAACAGTGGAAGTCTGGAGGTTCCTGCATTTGTTGTTTTACTGATTCTTGCATCGGTGTCTTTACTGTTAGAGTCCAGGCTTACAACAGAATTTGTTGAGATATGTTGAGCAGCTGCATTTTAATGCCTCTTGAAATAACAGCTGTCTCATAATGCTACAGTTTAAGGCAGATTTGTGTACCTGGGATAAAGGTTCCTCATAAAGGGGGGGTGTCTCTTACCTTGAGACTCTTTGCTATCTCCACCAAGTTCTTCTCTCCAGCTGTGCTGCAAAATCCCTTCCTTCTGCCGGAGCTGCCAGTTCCTGGCCCCACAGGCTCCCCTAAATCCCACCTCATGCTGCTGTTTTTCCATGCCCCATGGCCCTGGGTCCCTGCAGCAGGACCACCTGCACTGCTCCCAGAACTTTTCCGTGACCATCATTTAGCTGTGACCAAAGCTCTTCCAGTGGTACCCCTCTGCCCTGCTCAGATTCGTGGTTTTAGGAAATTGTCATCCCCTCCCCTGTTGCCTTTGTCTAAGGGTGAGGCAGTGTCGGGAGAAAGAACGAGGATTCACCCCCATTTCACTCCCATCTCACATAATGAATAAGCTTTAGTTACAAGATGTGTGCCTGTGGGTTTGTATCCATGTCCATAGAGAGAACAAAACTATTTCAATAAAATTCTTTAAATTCATTTCCTCACACTGTTGGAGTTGTGCTTTGATAGGTTGCTGAATAAATCAATCGGTGGCCTGACTTGGGACACATAATGGCTCTTTGGAAATTGTTTTGGTGTAAGGATGGCACATAAACAAAGCTTTCTTTTTTTTTCTTCTGGGCATCAACTGCTGGCAGAAGTAGATGAAAACAGCTTCTCACACCACACCACCCATTTACATTTTCCATATGCTGGATTTTAAGATTACAGGGTTTTAGATTCTGAGTTTGCATGTTGTATTTTACATAATAATGAGTTTCTGTCTGAGGCTGAGTTGATACATGAGAAAGCAGAACCACTGCCACCCAGAAAGCGAGGAAGAACAACACACATTTTGGAAAGGAGCTCTCACTGAGCTCTTCACATTTTTTCCAGGGAGCATATTCAATTTTTGGTTTCTGCCATGCAGATGATATCTGCTTTTGAGTGCCTTGGAAGGAGTTTGTCTTCCTACTTGATGACTCTGTTTCCAGTATCTTCCTACTAAAGATCTCCCAAAATTATATCAGTCAGATTTTTCTTCATAAATTAATTGCTCTGTTAAAAACCATTCTCCCCCAAAAAATTTAGGTCCTTGACTTTGAAACTTTTGCACCTCCTTGTCATCAGAGAGTGGCCTTTTACTAACTATTTTAATTGTAGAAACAGGTAAAGTTAACTCTTGTGTAATGCCATTCTTTTATTTATTTGTTTCTCTATTACAAGGAGTTTCTCTCTCTAAAAGGGATGCAGAAGTCCATGCAGTAGGGATGTTACTAGGAGGCTGGATTAGATGACTTCCTGAGGCCTCTTCCAAACCAAATTATCTTGTGATCCTACATTCATTTTTAAAAAAATCTCCTTGATCTCCTTCTGAAAATGAACTCAAAGTTAGAATTTGTTCTGGTTCTTCCTATTTTACATTTTTTTTTGTCACCAAGCACTGGAGATGAGATGTCTACCAAGGTTTCACAGCAGAGGGCCCTGCTGGACATTGCAGTACCCAGGGAAGTGATCCTTCAGCTTCTGTGCAGCACAGCAACATTCTGCAACTTTTAGTTTCCTCCGTCTCACCCTGCTTTCTCTTATAGTAAAATTGAAGTTACTGGTCTTTGCCACAACTGAGAATCCTTTGCAGATGGATTGAGAAGCTGGAGTCCTTTCCTCAAAAGTCACTTAATGACTTCAGAGACACTTCCAGGACTCTGCAAACACTTCCATTTCTGCAGTCACAATGCAGCCAGCATTAAACACTTCCTTGAACACAGTTTTGTTTAGATCCATCACACCTTGTTTGGTTCTAACCTCTCATCACAGCACTTGTGTTTTGCCTTGTGTAGGAGAGACCTTCAAAGTTCACTGAGCAGAGAAGGTGAATCCCTTAAGGGGGTGATTTTACCCATTTTACAGCTCACACTCAAAATCAGTTGTGCTCAAGCAGCATTTTTGCTGCTTGTATACAGACTTTGTCAGTTGACCTACAAGTAAGATTTATTTCAATGTATGTTCTCAAAGCAGAGAGAATTGCAAGCATTTGCCATGCTTTTCATTCTAGAAATCACCTAAGATTTATATGTGTGGTGAATTAATGAAGACAGGACTTCTCTAAACAGCAATCTCTGACCTGAACTTAGAATAGGTGTTTGGAGTGAGTGGAAAAGTCCAAAGACCCTCAATAAAACTGATGTCACCAATTTCTGTCATTAGTAAAAGAAGATCATAAGCGTACAGAATACCACAGAACATCTTATTGCTACACTAACTGAGAATGAACACAGATCTGCTGCTACAAAGAGCTACAGTAAAACTTTGGAGACATGAAGTATGTCTGAATTCTTCAGCTTGAGGACAGCTGTGATTATAATGAGCTTGCAGAAATCAGGCTGCAAGAGTAGCCTGTTCTGGGATCAGTATCCCTGCCTGGGATCAGCCATAAATGACTCATAGTGAGGCGTAACACTACTTTTTGATTGAGAGGAATGTCAGTTCTCCAGCTATATGATAAATCATTACATCTTTATTAGGGAATGGAGAATGAAAGAACCGGTCTTCCATTTTTTGTTTACTCAATTTGTGTCCAGCTGCTTTAGGAACATCCTACTCTTATTTAGTATTTTAGCAAGCTTTGCTAAATCCATCTGTTCTAAAGCAGTATTGTGTTAAGCACAAAATAAAGAACCCAAAGCAGGCACCAGCTGCAGTTACCAACAAGCAGGCTATTGAAATCCACTTACTCTAGTTTACTAGACACTTATGAGAAAGAAAGACCATTCTAATATATTTAAGGCTAGAACAAGCTTGTGTCTCCTTGCCTAAGACAAGCTGCTCTGATGATCATAGCTGGTGGTCTGGACAGCAAGAAAAGACAGGATGGGCTAGTAAAAGCTCCTTTGACTTCAATGGCAATATGGATTTGTCCGAATGCAAACAATGAGAGTATGTGAAACTAATTATCTACCCATTGAGATTTTCTCTCCACCCTTTCTAATTTCTAATGAATGTCGATAATTGCTGTGCTCCCACTGACACGCAGATTAGGCCTCTGGGATTAGGCTATGTGATTGAGCAGCTAATACTAAGGGTAAACGCCTCTGGTGTGCCTGTTAAATGCATTCTTACTGGTAAGTTAAATAATCATTCTACTAAAGCATTACTAAAAGATTTAAGTACTTGTTTTGCAGACTTCTAGTAGATTTCTATAGTTTCTGACATCCTGTGACATGCTTTAGAATGTTCGTTTATATACAGTTTGATTTCTTTTGATGATTGTCAACTTAAGTTACTAAAAAAGGAGAGCATTTTGTACACAGAAAGGAAAAGGTTTGAGAGAAAGCAGTATGTTAGAAACATGAGTAGGTGCCCTGGCTTGTCCATCAGTCTTGGCATCATTTTATTTATACATTTTCTAAAGAATTAGAAGTAATCAGTTCCAGAGGATGTGCTCTGGAGTATTGGCAGTGTCTGCTTTCTTGGCAATCATTGCAAATATTTTATACAGTTTCATATTGTCTTGTGCAGTACCAAGCACTGGCGGTTTGACGTAAACAGTGTTAATGTTTTCACTTCTATGGCAGTGACACCTCTCCCCCTGCAGAGCCCTGTGCTTTCCAAAGGCTTGGGGCTGGCAGGGCCCATTTGGCATGGAGGGAGCACTCACCTGGGGGCAGTACAGGACCCCCTTTTCAGAGGCGAGGTTCTGCATGGCTCTGCCCTTTGCAGCAGCTCACCAGAGCCCTCAGAGCCTCTGCTCTGACCCCCAGCAGGATGAGGGTCTGGTGTGCAGGCAGCAGGACAGAGGCAGTCTCCATGCAGCATGTGCTCATTACACTCATTTTTACAGCTCTGCCTTGCTCACCAGTGAGAAATAGCACAGCACCACTTCTCAACTCATTTGTTTTAGCATTTGCAGGTAAATAACTTCTAAGGTATAGACCTTGCCATACAGTTGTGGATGCTCCAGACTGATGTCACGTCCCCTAGTCCTTCAAGGTTATGACCAGAAGCAATTTTAGGGACCACACTTTACTGATTCTCTGAAAAGAACACCTGAGTGCCTGTCCCCATCTGCTGAGGTGAAGGGTGCTGGGTTCTCCTGATGTCACTCTGTCAACTTCACTGAGATGTTTAGAAGAGTGGTAAGTCAGGGTGTTAATGCAATAACTAGCAACCAGACAGTAGAGAAGGTGGGAGAGAAACATGACTTAGAGTGCCTTAGACAAAAAGTACAACATTAATAAAAGAAAGCACTGTATTCCTGAAGAGAATACAACTAACTCTGTTAACTCTGTCCTATTGGCCAAAAGAACAAGGACATGTTGGAATATCAGCAAGTGGTTTTCAGAAAGGACTAGCAAAGTTCTGGTATTTCGTAAAATCTAGGTAACATTGTGAAAAGAAATACAAGAAATAATTGTTTCTTAATATGACATTTGCCTAAAGTAACATTGATGTTGATTGAAGTAATGTAATTTTCATATCTAAAATGTTGCAGGGGAGAGTATGTCTATTTCATTTATGTTTGCAGAAACTTAATCTACAGGAAAAGATTTTATAACAGAATTGGAGGTTAAATTTCATTTGCTGATTTAATAAAAGCTAACAGGATGGATTTGGGGATATTTCATTAATCTTTCTTTCCTTTCAGTGAAAAGGAAATTAAGTTCAATCTAGTTCAAACTTTGCTTCACTATTATACCATAGACTGCCAATGTCCATGTTCTCTCTGGCAAGTTAAAACCTAATTAGTCACAGAAAATTCTTCCCTGATCCTGTCACTACAAGGCAGGAAAAGCCTGGGCTGCAGACAAAGAATGCAGATGCACTCGATGTTTGGCTGTGGCTGTTAATGTCTGTGCTTTCCTACATAGCATGCAGTGACACAACTGAAAGTGGTATATTTTGTCCTTCGTGTGATGAGATCAGATGTAAGCTGCCTTTTCAAAATGTAAAGAAAATCTTTTAATATGAAGTAGTGCAAAGAGCATACTGTTGTTTGCTGCTTCCCCATTTCTGCCCATTTTTTGAAGCAGCTTGGGTGCTGTGAGATGATCAGCTGAGTCCAGCCGGGTGAGCAGGGCAGAAGGCTGTGTCTGGCTGTCCAGCCCCCATCAGGAGCCAGCTCCCAGCTGAGCTGCCAGGATGCTGCAGGGCCAGAGGTGCTGTGGGGCAGGGACCCAGCTCCCACTGCTGGCAAGGAAGGATCCAGCTAGTCCAGCTGTACCTTGTGTCCAGGACCTGCTGGATCCATAAAATGCAACTTAGTACTTCAACCTTTCATAATTTTAAAGAATAGGGTCAACCGATAAAATTAATTTAGAAGTAACATTTTATCTATCACTTCCCTTAATATTTAGATAAAATAACACTTGTTCTTTCAACATTCTTGATTAGACTTAATGAAAAGCAATAGCTATTAAAAATACCTGCCATTTCTAATTCTAGTTCTATTTCTAACCACTATTGTAGAATTATTCTGAGACTGAATTTGGCTCCCTCTGACACATATGTTTTCTCATAGTACATTGAATGTCCACTGTCTGATGAAATTTTTATGGCATACATTGAGTATACTCTTGGAAATAAAGTTATTTTACCTCTGGAGGTGGGATTATAGAGCATAATTGGCACAAGCATATCTTGTAAAGGACAAATTTTTTCACATCAAATTAGTTGTTTGCCATTTGTGTTTACACAGAGATTTTCCAAGGCATTTAGAGGCACTGTCTCATGCAACCCCTCTGAAAATCTCAGCTGTCACTGCAGGTTTCACAGTAAGATTTGCAGGGGCAAAAAGCTGTCTGTGGTGTAGTCCAAGTGCAAGAAGCAGTTAATTCTGCTTCTTTATAAAATTCAATGACAAAGCATGAGCCTGGGGAGAATTTTATCTTCCACTTCTAACTGAGACAGGGTATCTGGAGGCAACCCTTTGTTTTTCCAGAATACATGGGGGAAATAACTGACTAAGTCTGCCCTTCTGTTCTTCCAGCAGTTATGCCCCTCAAAACAGCAGGTGACTGAAGCAAGGCAGGTACCTCACTCTGGGTAGAGGATTACTGTGAGGAAATCCTGTAGGATTTGTTTTATGAAGATATTTTTTTCCTCCCCTGTTGCTTCAGTAGTGTGGCTTTGCAGGGCTGGGAAGTGACCCAGCCCTGTGATTTCCCTTGTAGGGTGAGTGTGGAGTGAACTTGGACATCCCCAGTGGCTGCTGCCCTCACTCTGCGTGTCCTGGCCCTTGCTCTCTGCCTTTAGAGGTCCTGGGGGAAGAGTCCCTGCGAGGAGGGGAGGCAGATGTCCCTGGGATGGGGAAGACTATGCTGGTGTTCCTTCCAGGGAAGGAACAACCCTTGGTATCCAGCTGTGTTTATGGTCTCAGCCCTTGTTCTCTTGGTTTCTATGAAAGCCACAAGTGGAACAAACCTCAGGCTTAGCCCAAGGTCTGAGTGCAGTTTTTCCCTGAAGCCTGACTACATGGTGACGGAGCAGACCCCTCAGGGGTCTGTTCACACACAGATTCTTCTCTTCAAGCTGTGCAGCTTTGCTCTGCTCTGCACTGCTCTGCTTTTCATTGCTGGTGTGTTGGAGTGGCTCCTCATGGAAAGAATTAACCCAGCCTCAGGCTGTGAGCAGAGATTCACCCTGTCCTTGGGCAGGACTTGGATGGACCAGGCTGATCTGGCTGCTGGAGAGCTGCCCTCTCTGTTTTGGCATGAATGTCTTGGCTAGAGCTGGGAGAGATTTCTCCAACTGCTGTGTTAGGCATCTGTACTCCACAGGCTTGTCAATAATTCAGTGTATTGAGCTGTGGCTTACTTGCAACACTAAACTGTTCAAAAAGACAAATGGAAATAAAATAATAACCTGAGCCTAAACACATAGGCTGCAGCAACCCAAGAATTCATCATGCTATTTATCTGCTACTGTGGAGCATAATTTTAAAGAGATATGTCATGTCAGAGCTTTCTTTTTTAATGACTATTTCAGAGCATACTACTGTGGAACATATCAACATTCCAAGCTTTTCCTATATTTGATTATAGCTGATAGCAATCAAAGTAATTTTACTGCCAATAATAATGTTGGCAGCAGCTTAATTTAATAGCATGGAGGTTAGGTCTTATTTATGTCATCCCT
Organism: Toxostoma redivivum; assembly: GCA_013397375.1. Classification (NCBI taxonomy): domain Eukaryota; kingdom Metazoa; phylum Chordata; class Aves; order Passeriformes; family Mimidae; genus Toxostoma; species Toxostoma redivivum. The sequence goes on from VXBI01003609.1 coordinate 258,408, forward strand.
CAAATTTGATAACTTTGAATGTAACAGCAAAATATTTTGCAATGAAAACTTGAAATATGGGATATTTAATTTAGTGTTCTGGCCTCATTGCTTAAAAATGTTCATTCTACACAAACACATTCTTACACCAGTTGTTTTGAATATGACTTTTCCATGGACCATAGGCCTTTTTTCATAATATTCTGAGAAATGCTGATTACTTTATCACTGTGAGCCATGTCAATAGTTGAAAAATCAGTCTTCTTTCAAGAACTCTACAATTTGCCAAAAGTAAGTAAATAATCTTTGGAAAAATAAATCCATTAACCAAATTTTTTCCCTGTCTGCTTTCCTTTACCTTGGTAGGCTTAGAGTTGTATTATTGCCGCATCAGAATACTGTCACCAACTTTGACAGTTACATCAACATTGCATCACTAGAAAGGAGCAGAATTTCATCTCTGTAAATATGGGATTTTTGCCACTACCTCCAATGGGGGAGGCTGACTTATAAAAAACAACAGGTTTTCACCCATGGACTATGCCATCCATGAAATGACTGCTGTAGCTCCTAGTGAGCTACATTTGTGCTGCCTTCGTTTGGCCCCTTTATTCAGAAATATTTATGTACATATAGTCCACCACCCAGTATCCTTTGCCGTGGCTCTCTCACTGACCTGCCTTTTGCTGTGTTCAGCACTTGCAGGGTTGGGACAGATGAGGTGAAGTATAGATGAGAGCTGACATAATTTGCTGCTCTTTCCCCTTGGTCTGCTGGACTCTCCTGAGGACTGATCAAAGCAGCACTGAAGGAACCTCCTGTCTCTCCAAGTTTCTCAACCTCCAAAAGCTAATTTTCTGGATAGTTTTCTTCACAGAATGGCATCAGGTTTAAATGTTGAAGAGGAAAACGTGATGTTTTCATGCTTTCAGACACAGCTGGTTAATTCAGTGATAGGTAAGTAACATTATCCCCTGAAATAGAAGAAACAGCAAAGGCAGAGATGTTTCAAGAGAACTGTTCAGGGAGAATCAGAGCCCCAGTTGATTCTGGGACGCCAGCTTGTCTTTGGGTTTTATGCTCTGTTCAGGCAGCTAAGACAATCTTCTAGTCCCAGGGGAAGAAAATCCCATGGAAAATCAGGGATTTTCCCACAGTGAATCAGGGGGTTTCACAGGGTGGATAACACAATTAGATGGTTGCCTGTATGAGGGTGCTGAAAGCAATAACAGGCCTGAGAATCACCATCCCTCTGTCCTGTCTGTTTCTGCTCACCTTGTTGAGTTGTTGTAAAATAGATAAATAAAAAAGGCTCTCTACCATCCTCTTCCCACGATATATGTTTTGAGATGAAGTTTTTAAGGTCACCTGCCTAGAATGTCAATTGAAAAACATGCTGACAGTGAATGATAGAACTGGGGGAAGCAAGGAAGAGCAACTGGTCTGGGAGTACTGGGATGGGAGGTGTAGTCCCCCACCCCTGGGTTGCCAAGAGCATGGGCAGAAATTGCCTGAAGAAGTGGTTTGGCAGCCTCTAGCCAGAATCTGAATGTGAGAAATCTCTGCTAAAACCACATTGGCTGCTAAAACCATGCAAAGGATCTCCAAAAATTGTCGAGGGTAAGTCAAGAAGAACAGGGAATTATGAGCCAGGGACAGAAAAGATGAAACTTCAGTGCACCCAAAGCATCTTTCCATGGGGAATCTTCAGGAGAAGACAGAGAGGCCAACCCAGATCTGCAGTCCCTGCTCAGGATAGAGACTCCTACCCATGGCCATCTTCTCACCAGGATGATACACCTAAGATGTGGTGGCCAGTGTGTCTCAGCTCTCTTGCTCTCAGGAAGCCCTGTTACACTCACCTAAATACCATAATACTCACACATAAATACTATTCAAAAGCTTCCCCCAGATTAAGTAAAAAACAAATAATGAAAAATTGGTCTTCTCACTGTGAAGTGAATTGCCTCTCTGCTTTAAATAGATCTTGTGCTAAAAGACAGAAAGACTTGTGTATTTATTTCCAAGATTATTAAATTACATATAGAATATGCTTCCTGAGTATTAGCAGAGTTTATAACTGAATTCATCCTATCCATGCTCTGGTTACATCTAATGAGGATAATTATTACATGGCTTAACTATAATTCAGTATTGACTCTTTCACGCATGAAAAGCTTTTGTTGGCAAGCATCAGTGGAGCGCTTCAACAAAAGACATCTTTAGCTTGTGTAAACATTGTTATTTCAAGGTCTCACCCCAACGTGCTTTAGGCTAAGTACTTTCTCCTCAATTGAGTTAATATAGCCAAAATGATATAAGGATGGGATTAGATACTGGCTTACACCACAAGGAAAAAAATGAAAGTTGTACAGGGAAAAATGCAGTTAATTCCATCCTGTCAGCAGTGGATATTAAAGATTATTAGTTGGCACACTCAATTATGTGTGAATCACAATAGTGGTACTGTTACTTTTTCATTGAATTTTACAGGGACAAGTAAAAAGTGTAGGTTTAGTATCATCTTCAGGGATTATTTGTTCCTTGCAGTGATTTGAGGTTATATTAAAATGGTCAACAGATTCAGAGGAAACATCTCTGTCTAATGAAATGTTCCACTTTTACACGATCTTAGTGACTGGATAGAAATGAACAAATCTGCCTGATGGGACTTCGACTCTAGCTACCTTTTATGAATATATTTCTTTAGGCAGTAACTAGTTATTCTATTATGTGATTGTTAAAATAATAAACCAACCAATATAGCTCTCTTTTTGCTGCTTCCCTCTGCTGGATAGAGCCAGTAGTGCTTAGTTAGTTAGGCTCATTAACACCAACAACCTGGAAAGACTTCTCTACCTCCTTAGGATACTGGCTTTTCACAGACAATAAATCTGAGTCTTGTTCTGACTCTCATGGTGAATTTATCAGTCTGTAGGTTAAACAACAGTCACAGAAATCATAATAATATAAATTTTTTAGCTCAATTAAATGGCCCCAGCCTGAGGCTTTGATGCTGGAAGCTCTCTATCAAGGTGGGAAGGTGTGCTGGACTGGAATAATGGGATGCTGGGCATGCCGGTGTCTCTGCCCCTGGCCCTCGGGTAGACTGACAGCAGGACAAGGAGGTGTACTATGCAAGAAATCAAATTAATTATGGGATATGTATATTGAAATGGTTGGGGTTTAAACAAAGTAAGCCTCTGGCACATTGTTTGTATTTTGCTTGTCTTCAGAGATTTCCGTAGCCAAAGGCGACCGCTGTGATAATGCGCTGTGACGGCCTGACTGCCGCTCCAAGGCCAGTGACAACGCTGGCTGAGATACACCATATAGTTTAGGAAAAAATATCCAAACCCAACCTTCTAATCTTGGTTTTCAGTTTCCAGTGTTAGAAGGCCTCCCACAGCATGGTGACGTTCCCGTATCTGTTTTCCCTTCCAGAGTTTGCATCCCCTCACAAGGTGAATGCGTCTCATTTTGAGATTTAAATGCCAGGATTTGTCTTATACAGTTTTCCTCTTCAAAACTGACAAAGCCTGTCATCATATGTGTGTGGCCTGTATGGGTAGCTGACAGAAGTAGCTTGGACAACTTTGTTCTGTCTGGGTGCCCAGGCATAGGATTTTACAACCTCTCATTCAGTTGCCCCACCACTATCCATTCCAGAGGAGGACTAGCCCTTGAGAGTTAGTGGTGGAGATGATGTTTGTCTGAATATCCACAAAGTTCCCCAAATCCCTCCAGAGTTACCATTTCCCAGGCTCACAAATGAGACCTATGCGCTTTGAGTTTGGACGTCTGACTTTTCAAACTGACGTACTGAAACGTGTCATTTAGCTATATTTACCCAGAAATTTAAACTATTGCTTTTTTTTTTTTTTTTCAGAAATGTTGCTGCTAGGGTTCCCATTCTGTGCAAAAAATCCCAAACCAATCTTATTGTACATTTCTGTCACATGTTGTCCTTCAGCCAATAGTTTATTAGTGCTGGACTCATCTTCAGCATCTGCTTCTACTACTAGTACTCATACCCTAGTAGGAGTCTAGATCCTCTGAAAAAGAGAGTTTTTCTCTAATAATGCATTTCTATTAGATGCATTAAGTTCACTCAATTTCCTCTCAATAACCTCTTAGTAACTGAACATCTATAGAGTCCTACTCAAAGTTTAATTCTCTGTTTTCACGAATTGTCTGGCTGTCCCTTGGAGGGGTGATCATGCTTCTCCATAAAACTTTTAATGCAACATTTCCTCAATGCCTTGTTTGGAAAACATATGAAGACTGAAGTCTGAAGATGGTTAGAAAGGAGGGAACTTTTGATTTTTGGTTTCACGCCCTCAAGGTGTTTTTGCCTTGCTATCTCCCCAGACACCGGAAGGTCTCCATCTCGTAGCCGCCCATGTCCCATTGTCAATCCTCTGTTCAGGGCACTATTTTGAGGTACAGGGACATCACCATTGACATCCTGCAGAGGGGACATAGACCACAGCAGGGCAGCCTGGTCCCGAGGATGTGAATGGAGCAAGTGAAGGGTTTTGAGCAAATGGACCCCATACTTTGTGTCATGTTCACACTGTGAATCAGGGTAAACATGGATCAGGTTTATGATGCTGTTGCATAGACTAGATGCATAAGAGCATATACCTGAAATTTTAATTTAAAATTTTAAAAATTGGCCAAAACACCCGCAAACTGCCATCTCCTGGGTAGCTCTAAACATGAATTTAACTGTCTGGTGCTGCTCTCCCAGCACTGAGCAGAGTGCTTCAGTTTTCAGAAAGGCTGTGGTGCTTGCTTATCAGGCAGAACTACCAAGGGCTTCCATGTCCCCACAAGGGCTTTTGCAAAAATAAGGCACTGAGAAGAAAGATTTTCTCAGCAGGTGTGGGGTATTGCTTTCTGTTGACACAACAGTTCTGACTTGGCTACAATATGTGTTTACTTTATGTAACTCTGAGTGTAGTAAGAATGCTAGCAAAAATCACTTGGAAAAGGAAAAAAGGAAACATCAAACCTTAACTCTGCATTCTCAATTAAATGATTACTCCTTCAGGATGAAATTGTTCTTGATTCTTATTGTAAACTTTTGAATTTCTTACATAAATAGTATGATTATATTTACATAAATAGTTGCACCCTGGAGTACTACAATCCTATTGTACACAAAAATCCCATTAAAATTTCCTGAGAGAAGACTATAGCTTGAGTAATGGTGTGTTGTGCATAAAACTAGTTGTCCTCACTTTTTCCTTTATTCAGAACCAAGCTGTGTCTTTCAGATGCATGTGCCCAAGGGCAGAATTTGACCCCTTAGAATGCTCAGCTCCAATATATGAAAGCACAGTCATAACTGAACTGATATTTTGAAGCAATGTAATGTACAGATAGGTTTTCTGCAAGCTGGTTATATGCATTTAGATGTGAAATAGCAAATATATCCAGAGGAGTCTGATTTATCCTTGAAAGAGACAGCTCCACTTTGTCTTCTACCTAAAGCAACTGTAGTGCCAATATCTAAGCACAGAAGAGCCTGTGTCTTAGTTCACATCTCTTCAGCTTTTTGCCACTCTGAATTAGACAAACTCTTGATTATCTTTTCCCCTTCCACAGGGTAATAACAGCATATAAATCCTAACTTTTCAAAATGAGAAAAGATGCAAAGTCAAATATGGCTCAGTGACTCTCTCAGACATTAGTAAGGAGGCAAGAATCCATATTTGGCCCTAACTGCAAAATGAGGCTTAAGTACTTAAAGGGGGCTTATACAAAAAGGGTAAGAGGACTTTTACATGGGCAGATAATGATAGGACAAGGGAGAATGGTTTTGAACTAAAAGATTAGAGTTTTGGGTTAGATATTAGTAAGCAATTTTTTACTGTGAGGATGGTAGGGCACTGCAAGGAGTTACCCAGGAAAAGCTGTGGATGTCCCATCCCTGGAAGTGTTCAAGGCCAGGCTGGATGGAGCCCCCAGCAACCTGATCTAGTCAAAGGTATTCCTGCCTGTGGCAGAGGGGCTGGAAGTAGGTGATCTGTAATGTCCCTGATTCTGTGATTCTGCAATTAATAAGTTGAAATAAGTAAATGTCTTTGGATCAGAGTATCTACACTGCAGAATAGCTTATGGACACTGTCTGAAGCTATGACTGTGCTGAAGAGGAGGCCACTGATCTTCATACTGCTGTAGCTTGTGAATTTCTGACGAGCACAGACAATCAAACAAGAATGGATTTGGACAAAGATTAGCTGAAGGATCTAAATAAGTGCTATGAGTAGAATTTCAGAAGTAATTTATAACTGGCTTGATTACTGAAGTAAAATAAGAACTAAACAAAACAAAAAAGGAAAATCATAGAATTTACTGAGTTAGAAAGGATCCATCAGGATCATGGAGTCCAAGTCCTGGCCCTGCACAGGGGCCAGGAGTCAAGAGTCACACCATGTGTCTGAAAGCATTGTCCAAATGCTTCTTGAACCCATACAGGCTTGAGGCTGTAATGAGGGTTTGACTCAAAAAACTCAACCCTTTCTAATTCCTTTGTATGAACATGTGCCTGACTGCACACATCCCACCACTTTTGTTTCAAAACAAGAAAAAAAAGAGTTTTAATAGGAAGCAAATGTATTCTTTGCTTTCACTTTTTTCTTTTAAAAACTCTATTTAGCCTAATACCCCTGAAAATATTGTTTTAAAAAAATAAATCAAAATGTTTAGTAAGTACAAAAATTAGCTGTGTCTACTATATAATCCATTTTCACATTAAAAAAACCTCAAACCAAAAAACCACAAGCAAACCAAAAAAGGAAGACCACCCTGAAATCTTTTTCCAGTTTTACCTGAACCTCCGATAATTTTTGTTTTGCTAAAATTACAAATTTGACAATCAGTATTCTACTGAGAAATGTAATCTAAACCTGCAGGAAATTACCTTCCTGGTACTGTCAGGTAGGTACTCAGGAAAGATGCCTCTGGGTAGATTCAGTGGTGATGGAGAGCACTCATGAGACATCTGAAGAATTATGCAATATTTTGAAACCAAGCAATTGTGTGCACAAGAAGAAAAAATAAATTAAGCAAGAATGATAAGAAATATATGTAATCTGAAATGCAGAGAACAAGATGTGCTGTATCAATAACAAAAGCAGGTGAGTGGAGCTAATATCCCATGCTACTGCAGGCTGGACATGCCATCCAAATAATTTTGTTGGGAGATGACAAATCTTTGATTTTGAGAGCAATGGCTAGTGACATTATATTTTGTATTTCCTGACACAGCATGAATCTAAGAATGTTTCTTACTTCATATGGGAATGATTTCAGGATGCTAGCAATATAACATTCAGGGAATGAACAGTCTAAAATTTCTATAAACACCAGAATCAAGGCATTTATGAGTTTTAGTAAAAATTTTATTGAAGTCTGGTCATGTTGGCATATTGTGCATTTTAAATGTAAATTAGATTACTGGCAGTAGATTCAATTTAGTGGTAAAATGTAAAGAAAACAGTTGGGCTACAGATGAAACAATAATGTAGCTGTTCTTTAGTTAAGAGAAGAGTGAAATCCAGAAACAAATGGTGTTTGGGAATATTTATGGTAGAGGAAATAGGCTGCATACAATTAACTTTGCCAATTATATGCAGCACAGTAGTTTTTGTTCAGCTTTGAAGAGCAGTTTCTGATAGTGTACATATGATAGGGGGAATGGATGGCTCTGAGGGTTTCCAGTGGGAACAGAAAGCCTTTCATCCTTACTCACTTGCTAAAATGCAGTCCAAGCTGTGAGTGAGCAATGCTGATGGCTTTGTGTAGACAACCTGTTAGACATGACACCAGGTCTCCCTTCCTCCTCCTCCCCCAGTTGCACCATTTCAGGTGCAAAGCCTGTGTGACCAAAAAGGGCCATAGGAATTGGCACTATGATGACAGCTCTAGGGGAAAACCCACTGCTGGATGTTGGCATTCAGCTCCTTCTTACCAAGGTTTTCCCTGGCGGTGGAAGCACTCAACCTCTCTGCCTTGCTCTATAGACACAACATGCTGGTTCTTGTCAGGCAGCTTTCAAAAGCTTTCAAATTTCCTGCAAAACACATGGCATTTAAATAAAAAATTCAGAAAAATATTTACTTGTATGAGTACATAAAAGGAAAAAAGAAATTTGGATCTGGAGACACAGCAAACTGTTTTTTGAGCTACCAGTAAGCTCCAAAATATGCTGGAAAGAAAATTTCACCTCAAAAGAGCAATGGTACTGAGGAGTGATGGTTTTTCATGTACAGCAATCACTGCAGTTCACAACTGCCTAGACTGGTGCAGAGCTGTGAAAGTTGCAATACTGTTATTTAATTAAGCCAAGTCTGTTCTGGATATATAGCAATTAAAATAGATAAATTTTTGCACACACTTAGGACATGCTCCATTGCTCCAGAATTACTTCTGCTATTAATTACTAAAAGGTAGGTTAACAAGGGAGTGAAATAGGTGAGAATTCACCCTCCCAATACTATCCAGTTTTTAGGTTAAAGGCACCAGGGCATTGTCTTGCTGGTGACAGACATTGAGGCTAAAATCCTGTTCTGCTACAAGCTTTTCTTTGAATGCTACTGCCACAGTGGCTTAAGTTAAGGGCTTCTCAGAAACAAATGTGGGCAAATGTTGCTGAAGCAACACTTGGGGCTGGCCTAGGGTGCTGCTGACAGTTGGTGTCTGGGAAGGAGAAGCAGGGAAAATAACCTAGGAAAAGAGGCAAAAATATTCAGAGCTTTGTCAGCCAAAACTAGTGTCAGGGTCAGGTCTGTGAGAAGCAGAGAAAATGGACAAGGCTTTCAGCAAAGTGCTAACTGGGTCTGAGAACTGGCTCCTGAACTGCTGGCCTCCCAAAGCATGATCCTGTACAGGTTCCTCAGGGTGGTCAAGGAGACACCTGACAACTGCCAACTCCTTCTTAAGGAAAAACCCACAAGACCATAATATTTGTTTAGCTATTTGGGTCTGAAAGTGAAATGTTATTTTGTCTACTTGGCAGCTTTTTGTCTAATTTTTCATAAACCCTCTGGGGTACTACCCATCTTTTATGTGTTGACAACAGCTAGCACAAACTCTGATGAAACTTTTCTGTACTAAACTGTTCTGCAGAAAGTTAAAAGATGAGTAAATTTTCCAGCTGTTTGCAAGGTTGGACTGGAGGGTTTGCAGTTGCACCTTGAAGAGGCATTGATCAGATAGTGCCATGACCAACAGCATTCCCAACATCAAAGCTGTATAGAGGCACAAGGAAAACTGAAGTACAAATAATATTAAATTGCTGGCTGCTGGTTTAGTGATTGGAATAAGAGTAATTGCACATCATACTGAGCCTCTGAGATCCAATATGACCGTACTAAAGGTTCAGAAGACCATAATAAATGTATTGCCAAAATCATCTAGCTGCTGCCAGACCCCAGTCTTGAAGGACATGCCTGCAGTCTGTCCCTGTGCTCTGCCTGGGATGTCAAAAGCCATGGCTGGGGTAAGGCTGGCCAGACTGACACCAACCAGGACTTCGCCAGTGACTTTATCATGAAGGCAAAAGTTTGTGTCTATTGTAGATGTTTAACTGTTTTTTATTCTCAAATGTCATTTAAATGGCATGAGGGGAAAGGAGCCTGGGGAGTGTTATGACAAAATCTACATCACAAGGAGAGCAAGAAACAGTGCATAATTAGGAGACTCTTTGAAAGGCTTCCCTTGCCTTTCATAGCCCCTAGAAGTAGTTTATATCTTTCTAATATAAATTTTGAAGCAATTGCTTTTTGAATCATCTGGTTTTATAATGAGAAGTTGTGCTATTAGTTATTTTTTATTATTTAAAAACTGGAAGGCAGTGTAAGAAATCTTTCAAGAAAGAACATCTCCTCTTAAGTTTATTTAAAACCCTTTTTGTCATAAGGTTCAGAGTTCATTAGTGGGAGAACAGTTTCCTCATCAGAATGAGTAGCAAATAGTTGAAAGAAAAAAAAGATGAAAACTTCAAATTAAACAGAAAGTTTAAATACAAATACTATTTGTCTACACTGTTTTTTAAGAGCTATTCCTTCATGTGCCTCACTGTAATTTAGCATTATACTGTGTTGCAAAACTTCAGACTATCTTCAGCTTTCACTAGGATTTTGAAGTATTGCCAGTTATTCTTCCTTATTATTAATAGTTTTACATTTAAGAGACAAATGTGTGCTTTTTTATATTGATCAGGGTAGTGAGACAGATATACCACAAGAAAACTGGCACAGCTGATTGGCTGAAACTAGTTTTGCTTTTGGATTCCTGTTGTCAGGTGCCATGCCCAGGCAGTTCTGCTCCTCTACACTTCCCTGGGTGGCTGCAGCCTCTGCATATCTCTGGTGCCATGGCTCTTGTGACCTGGTTAATTTGTGGGGCAAGCTCTTAAACTTGGGTATGACCCTTTTGTTCCCTCCAGCTCCCAACTCTGTATTTATTGGTCAGTACTACTTTCATTGCTTTCTGCCATGTACCAATTGGATTTGTTTTGCCAAGAGTCTCCAATATCTCCTCACAAGAGGGAAGCTCAGTTCAGTGATTAAACCCTGTCTAGAGGTTTGGGAGGCTGAATTCAGTGTTTTGCTCTCCCATTGTTTTCTGTGTGCCTTTGGCTAAGTCGCTGGAGGAGGAATTAATCTCATCTGGCTTCAGCTGTTATGAATTAGGTGTCTAATCTGAGTTTGTGCTCCCTCTGTGGTCAAGGGAGAGAGACAGGCACCTCCAGGGCTAGACTCATCTCTTTCCAATGTGTCTGCTCTCTCAATAGGTAGATCAGCAACTAACTGATACTCTCACCCTTGTTTTTCAGATGCCTAAAATAAATCAGTCCCACACATAGTCTCTGTTTTCTAGCTGTTACACAAAAGTGGAATCCATTAAGTCCATTTAAAACAATGCAATGCTATGGCAATGGAAATTGCTCAAAACCAAAGCCAATTTGGAAAGCACATGGCTGCTTTTTAGAGCAGACCCTTTCTAAATACTTAAAAACTAAAGGTGTAGAGAGGTGCCTCTTGATTTTTTAACATCTCCTAATTCCTATAAAAGTCATAGGAATTTTTGTATATCTCACTAAATGCCCATCTGTGCTTTTAGGTGTATAAACCCTTATAAACCCCTGTCCCACTCTTATTAGGAAGAGCACTATCCTAAAATTCATCCAGGGCTCTGCCCCTCATTCCTCCAGATGCTCCTTCTTCCATGCTCTGAGGGTCTTGTCCCTGGCAGCAGAGGTAGTCTTGGATGAGGATTGTATGTGACACATAACACTCCAGTTCTTCCCTGCTGGTGGATAATTCATGAGGATGAGAGTTGTGGCTGGGGAGAGAATCAGTGAATCATAACTGCCTCTCCACTTCAGCTGAACTCTGTGGAAACTTGGCATGGCAGGGAATCTCAGACATAAACCATATTTTATTACTTGGAGTTGACATTTCAGCCGTGACCATGGAACTGGCAAGTTATAGACACAATGTACAAGATATAAACATAATTTGTCGTTTCTTTTGGGTTGCCTAGCATCTCTCATTCCTCTTTGAGCATTTCCATCAAGACCAGCATGATAAGAGTTAATGCATGGTCTGGAAATTAATGTAAGTATGTGTGGTGGGACCCTTCCTCCTTTTTGGTTGTCCTTTTCCTTTTTATGTGAACAGACTTGTTTGCCATCCCCAAGAGTGCAAGAGGCAAAGGTGAGCAGAGAGCTGACAAACAGGGAAAATAATCCCTTTGCCCACCCCTAGTGGAAATTCTGCTAGCTACAACATGGCAGCTGAGACAGAGTGACTTAACCCAACCAAATCTCTTTTATTATGTTCCTGTGTTTATTTTTCCTCTGCATTTATGACTTAGCATGTTGGTTTTGGTGTGGAAAGGACTCTAAAGCTGTAGATATGTGTTGTAATTATACAAATTCCTCTGCATGGAGTCTGTTAAAAAGGTTGATCTATTTTTATGAGGACACACACAAATACTCATTTTGATGGACCTCATTGGCATTTATTGCAGGCCTGCCACTACTAAAATTTAAAGCCAACCTCGTAAATTTTATGGAAACTACATACTGCAATTATTAGCCCGAAGACCTCCTGTCTCGCAGGAATGAGTCAGAATTTGCTTTCCACGTACACTGTGGTTTACACCTGAAAGAGATTAGTTGGGACCACCAGTAGCTTGAAAACCTAATCTCCAGTATTTTGTTTCCAGTTTAGCTCTGAAAGATACTCCAGGTGTTCTCATTAATTAGTCATTGTAAGTCACTGTGTCACTATTGTGCATGGAATAGCTATTTTCCTTGGGCACTTTTTCTGCAGGAGTGTTTTAAATTAAAAGTTAGTATATACACTTTTTAATGTCTAGAAACAATTCTTGTGACTGGTGAAAATGAACAAAAACAAACTGTAAAAAATCAGTATAGAAGGACAAACTCTTGAACTTGAGTGTTTCCTGTAATGGTGCAACTTTACAGAGTTTAGCTGAGCATATTGTTAGCATGGTGGAGGATCCAGCTAAATAACATAAGCAGATCCTGCCATTTTGTTCTGCAGAAAAATTCCCACTTTCAGGAATTTTCCATAAGTCTTAAAGACCATGCAGTAGATAATATTGTTGTCCTTGTGTCCTTGTCTTATTTTATAGTCACAAACACTGAGAGATACAGATTAAGTGGATTAAACTTACTAGTACAATGCATCAGTAGGGAAAAGTGAGAATAAATATAGATGGGTGATAAGGTTTAACATATGCAAAGCATAAATGGTCCTGCAGATAAATTTTGCTAAAACTTTATTCACTACTTGGGACTGATAAGTGAGATGTTTTGTTGCAAAGGGCAGGTCAGCTGACAGCAAGCAAAACATTGTTAGAGACAACTTGTGCGGCATCTAAAAAACCATGAGTTATGTTAACTAGGTAGCCCATTATGACGAGATTTTAGAAAAAAAGGTATTAATGTGAAGTGTTCTCATCCTTCATTTTCGAAAAAGTCTTTGTTCTTGATCAGATTATTTGCATCCAAGTCAAAAGAAAGAACTCAAAAGAAAAGGATTTGAGTTACCCAGAGAAGTGAAGGGGAAGTTACTCAGTTGGGAGCACCTTGGGTGACAACGAGAAAGGGTAACCACTGAGTACTGGTTGAATTACTGCAGAAAAGGAAAATAGCAATGTCTTACTGCTGTGAAGGGGAAGAATAACTCAGCAAAGCACTAGCTCACATAGCATTCTAGAAAAGAGATTTGCTAAGGAGCTCAGTTTTGGAGCACAGGAATGTCAGGATGACCAGCTGCAATCATGATGTTGCAGTTTCACAGGAGGAGATGCAGTCGTCCAGAGCTGGTCTTTAGACTAAAGGAGATAATAAAAAAAACACTTTGAAAAGGCATCTTCAGAGTCTCAGGCAAAGGGTAGGTCTAGAATCATAATGAAAACACCTCAGATTAACTGAAATCATTGCTAAGGGAAAAGGGATTAAAGTAAAAAGCTGAACTGAAGATGAGCCTTTGAAAAAACATTATTTACTGGTGTCAACAGATATAGAATTGTAGAATCATTAAGACTGAAAAAGACCTCTAAGATCATCTAGTACAACCATTAAACCAGCACTGCCAGGTCCACCACTAAACCATGTTCTTAAGCACCACATCCACACATTTTTGGAACACCTTCAGAGCTGGTGAATCCAACAGTTGCCTGGGCAGCCCATTCAATTCTTGACCACCCTCTCCATAAGAAAATCTTTCCTAACATCCAACCCAAACCTCCCCTGGCATAACTTAAGGCAATTTCCTCTTGTCGTATTGCTTGTTACTTGGGAAAAGAGACCAGCCCCCACCTTCCTACAACCTCTGTTTGGGTAGTTGTAATCACTTGTTTTTGTCATTGCAAAATATCAAGAACTCATCAAGAAAATAAGACCTAAAATGATGGACTTTCCTGGCCATGCTGATGAACTTTAGAGTGAGGATATGCAACATGGCCTCCCAAAAGAGGCAGGTAGGCCTGATTCTACACAAATATGTCAAGCTGTGATGGGGGTTGAAGGAAAGTGGGGCATTGTAGAAATGATGTTATTTTCAGAGATTGATTGCTGCATGTCCTCAGGAAGCTCAGTACCAAACAGGTGTTCCTTTGCAGCCTAAGGGGACGTACAAGAGACCTCGACAGGCGTGGGGTTCAGAGATAACCTGCTCTTCACCTAATCATATAATCATGGAATAGAGTAGGTTGGAAGGGACTTTAAAAACATCTAGTCCAACCCTTTTGCAATGAACATCTTCAACAAGATGAGGCTGCCCCATCCAGTCTGACTTTGAATGTTCCCAAAGGCAGGGCACCTGTCATCTTTCTGGGTAATCTGTTCTAGTGTTTCATCACTCTTACTGTAAAAAAACCTTTTCCTTACATCTAGTTTAAATCACTGTCCGATTCTAAAACATTACCTTTGTCCAATCCCTACAGGCCCTGCTAAAATGTTTATCCTCATCTTTCTGGGGTAGGTAGGGAGAGCTGTCCTCAGCACTGCAGGGAGCTCAGTGGTGAGTGCTTTTGGAGCCCAAGTGTCCTTGCCCCACATTCACCCAGAGTCCTGTTCTGGGTCTCAGAAGCCTCCTCTCTATCTGTAGGCATGCATGCATATTGTTGGGTGTGGATGTGGTTGTGTTCTTCACTTTTCTGACTTCCAAGGCTGGACTTCAAGCAGAGCTTTGTGCTGTTATGCCAATATAGAGAACTCTATTGCATAAAATGATATAATTGCTCTCTTCTTCTCCTGCAGGAGTGAGACTTGCTTATTTTTGCTCTGTGGTCTCTTGCAGATGGGGTGGAACTAAAGGAATCTAGTGTCCCCTAACCACAAAGAACATTAACTCATCCATGCTGCTTGACCCTGTGGCCCAGCCACTCACTTCATGATGTTAGTCTGCCCTGTTAGGTCAGTGGGTGTAGGCAGCAGCTCACTGACACAAGGAGTTTATCCCTCTTTAAGCTGTATCTATTCTTATGTGTCACTGCACTAAATACTTGAGACACACACTTGAGATTTTCCTCACTGCCACAAGAAGTATGAACGTTTTATTACATACTGCTGAGTTTTTCACTTAGCAAATGACAATTCAGATATGGCACCAGACTCATTAAACTTCCTCCACAGTGAAACAGATAAGCAGAGATGTTGCCTTTTTCAATTGAAATGCAAGAAGGCATTATGAGAAAAGCCTTTCTCATATTTAAATATCAAAGCATATTGCTAATTCCATGTGCTGTGCTTGAAAGAGGGGGATGCTTTCTACTGATCTATGGAGAGATATTGTGATGATCAATAATGTTCAGTGAGTGATATTTGCTTATTTTCCTGCTGTTAGGCTGAATATTTAAAAGCCTCTTTGATGCATGGGCAGGACTTTTCTTTTTATGAATTCTTCTAAGTGGTTTCAGAGTTTCTGATTCACCTTGAAGAGTTTCAGTTTGAGACCTCATAAACCTTTCTTTAACAAAGAAAGGGATATGAAATCTGTAATCGGCTTTCTTCCAATGTAACAAATTTAACAAGTATCCTAGCTCTAGCTGAATATGCCACAATTGCTTATGAAAAGAAGCAGGTGCATTGTGCTTTTTCTCAGATTTCAGAAGTAGCTGTATCTAAATGGAATGTTGTCTCTTTATATTATAAATAGTCAAGGTATTAAAATGTGCAAAATACAAATGGAATTTGCACTGTAATATGCTTTAATTTGATTTGACATTAGATTTCAGCTCCTCATCTTTTCATGATAGCTATTGAAAAGATGTAATTTTATTTTGAAGTCTTAAATTTTACCTTTGCTATGTCCCAATACAGGGAAATTGTGGTGGGAAAAGTTATAGTGCAGAGTTGTGGACACATGCAAATTAAGTTTTGACTTTGATTATATTTTTGCACTTGCTATTTGAGATGTGTGCTCATTCTATTTTTCTTTTCAGTGAATATTTATCCTGATGGCTATCACTAAATAATTGCTTGGTGTCTAAAGCTCTTTTCACATGATGGGCAATTCAGAACCTTGATCAAGGTCAATTGTTAAGGTGTCGAAATCTGAAAATTTAATCACCACCAAGAGTAAAATGATATTCAGAATTATGCCTCTAAGAAAAGCCACTATTTACCAAGAAAAGAGTTTTTTATATCCAGTGATCATAGTAATTTCTAGTGGAGCATCTTAGAATCTGCTTTGACTTATTCACTGGAGAAAATGGCTGGCTATTCATTCACTCAGAAAATTCTGGACAGCTAGTCAGAAAAAAAGAGAAAATCCAGTCTGATCAACAGTAACTCAGGTTTTGTCTACAACTCTCAGAAACTTGATGCCTTGACCAGAGTTCAGTGTGGCTCATACAATTGCAATGCACTGCAAGTCCTTGCCCTAAAATTGGCCCCAACTAAATCGAGAATTCACAGTTACTTTTGATAAGATTGGTGTGAAATTATGCTGGACAATCTGTGGT
Organism: Toxostoma redivivum; assembly: GCA_013397375.1. NCBI lineage: Eukaryota > Metazoa > Chordata > Aves > Passeriformes > Mimidae > Toxostoma > Toxostoma redivivum. The sequence continues at coordinate 274,905 of VXBI01003609.1, forward strand.
CTTCCACAGAGACAGATTTTCCTCCTAAACCCAGCATGTGCTCACATGGGGCTTTAAGAGCTTCTCATGATGCCCATAATTCCTGTTCACCAGATAATTTCAGTTCACCAGATAATCTGACAGTTTTTGAACCCATCTCTGTCATGGCTCAAGATTTCTAGTGGCTTCTTGCTCAGACTAAATGAGTGTGGAAGAATTCTGTGTGCAGTTACACACAGCAATGCATTCAGGTCTGGGGGTGACTGAGCAACCAGCAGGCCACAGGGACTGTCAGGTGTTTGACAAGAGCTCTGGCTCTGCATGGGGAGCTGCAGACATCTGATATCACCGTGCTACACTGGCAGCAGTGCTCTCTCTGGATGTGGGGCCACCTCAAGAGCATTCACTGCAAAAGGCACAGGTCCATGTCTGCTACACAAATTATGTATTTGATTGTTTACCTAGGAGCTCAGAAGCACCTCAGACCTCACACACTGAAGTTATAAAGATGCAAATCCAATGCTCCATCCAGTGGAAACCAAAGCACTGCCATATCTAGAGGTTGTATATAACTTCAGCAATAAAAATACCAGTTTGGTAGGCTGGGTAGTCCAGAGCAGCCCCCACCATGTTCCTGAAATAATCTCTGCTTCTTAGTGAGTGCATCACAAGTTCTTCAGATGCTTTCATTCTTTTTTCTTTGTTAATTTTTCTCAAATATTAAAGGACATTATTCCTGAAGGACATATCAAGAACTTACTTGGGGAATGTCAGATCCTTTGTTGCTCAGTGGGCATTGAACTTTCCCTCACAGCTTTCCAAGTCTCCTGAGAAGATACCTCTGATGCCTTTTGATACCTCAGAGAAGGCAGAAAAGCAGTGTCATGATGGCAACTGGACTGTTGAGTAAGTACGCAGCACGTGCTGCCTCTGGAATTAGCAAGCAAAACTAAAGACTCCACGCAAAGGTGCAGCACTGCCAGACCACTTATCTATTTGTGCCTGGTACCTAAGGGCCTGCTTCTGCACAAATAGACAGAAACCCATTTTCTAGGCACTCTTTATGGGGGATCTTTATTGAAGGTAGTGCCAGAACAATTTTGTTAATACCTGTCAGTCAAAGGTGTGATTACACACCAGATATCTTGGATAATATGCATAATTTGCATATATTATAACTTGCATATTATTATATGCAAATAGTCTTGGTAACATGCAAAACAATCCCTTTGCAAAACCTAGCATCATTAATTACTCCAAATATTTGAAGAATACGGTTAGCAGCTCTGTGCTGATGGAACTAATCAGCTAGTAGATCTTGAGCACAGTAATTTACAGCTTGCTTATGTATATCTGTTAAAGCCTTAATCACACCCTGGACTGCAGTGAAGGTTGCACAATGAATTCAGTAGTTACACTTAAAGCAAATACCATCATGATGCTCCCAAATGAGAAAAAAATGTGGAAATTAATTTGTTCTAATGATATAGAATTAAAAACAAAAACCTCAACAAGCAAAATCTTGAGGATGAAAAAGAGATTTTATTAATCATAATCACATCTGATCTATATTCCCACTCAAAGTAAGGCTAATTTTGTTGCTTAGGTATTTATCAAGTTCTCCAGGTATGCAGATTCTTCAATCTCTCTGGGCAACAGTTTCATGAGGAATTTTTTTCTTGTATCTGAAATTTCTCTTGTTGTAACATCTTTGCTGACTTTTGGCCTCTTCTATGCACCTCCAAGAAGGGTCTTTCTCCATCTCCTTCATAACTGTGAAGCTAAAGGAAAGAATTAGATTTCCTATAAGCCTTCTTTTCTCTAGGTTAAATAAATCCATTTCTTTAACCTCTCCTTGTACATCATGTGCTTCATCTCCCTAATAAGTTTGTTGGCCCTCCACTGGATTAGTTCCAATTGTTTCTCATACTGAGGGGCATCAAACTGGACACAGCACCCTCTGTTTGATCACACTTGTGCCTGAGGGACAAGAATAATCACACCCAATGAGTTGCACACTGCACTCACTATCACAGCCCAGCATGTGCTTATCATTCCTTGCCCAAAGAGTGCCCCTTATCACAAATGCACCACTTAGGATCTTTTCTTCCCTGCAAAAATCCCATTAAATGTATATCAATGGGAGAGGGGAGAAAAAGGAAGGACAGGAAAATAATTTTTTTCGAGGTACAGCTTCCTTTAAGGACACAGAGGCAATGCTAGTAAAGAAGGCTGGATGACCTTCTGAAGGCATCAGCTTTCTTGTCTGTACAGAAGTATAGACTTCTGTTTGCATATTTGGACTTAAAAATATAGTAAATAGTAAATCACTTGACTTGCCCCAAATCGGAAAATAAATTTATCCAGCTGAGAGCCGCAATTACCTTGTTCAGTTTTCAGTTCAGACTTCAATGTCAGTCTTAATCTAAAACTAATTCAGATCAGACTATTCAAAATGTTTCTGTGACTGTTTTTTCTTATTGTCCCACTACTGAAATGTTGATATGAATACTTTTAGCTTGGAATATAGAAACACACTAACAGCCATGAAAGACTTCCTTCTGAAAAAAAGTGTTTCATTTTCTTTTAGGTTATTTGTTTTTTCCCTTTGGTAGGCATTCAGCCATTTTTACTAGGTCTCGTCTTGTCACGTTAAATTAAATTCATAAAAATGTCAGAACATGAGTGACCAAAATTATTTTCTCGTCCACACTGTGGTTCTATTGGGAACTTTTCCCTAGATGATGCTATTTGAACGTGGCTATTGACAATAAATTTATTGCCTGTAGAGCTCCAAATGTGTGATGTCTTTTCCTTCCTTCCTGGCTTGATTCTTGCAACTTTTTCCCTTTCTGGGAAAATATTGCCACCCACAAAGCACTTTTCTCCTTTTAGAAGAAATGCTGTGCTTCTACTATAGAAGGGTCATGTAAGGTAAGACCTCAAAGCCGTAACAAGATGGAACAAGAATAATATTTCAGAAAAATAGTCCATTTCCCTTCCTCAATCTTTGATATATAATTAGTTTTTAGCAACTGAAGTTCACTGTCATGGCTATGCAAATTGGTCTGTTATGAAAACAATGGCCAGATAACTCTCAGCCTACCAATGTAAGTATCAAATGCAGAGGTATTAATATGAAAAAATTGGTTTAGCATGAACTATCTTGTGTTTTACAAGAATTGTATTCTAAAAGCAAGACTACAACAGTGCTTCCAACATTCATCATTTTATTCATCTTACAATTCTCATGACATGTGGTGTTTTTCCATAAAGTGCCAGCTCCTGGAGACTTCTCATTACCTGTGATTTCATTGGAAAGCAATGCCTGTAGATCTTGTAGTTGCAGAGTTGGAGCCCTAAAGACTTAAAGCAAAAGTAAAGGCCAAATATTTTTAATTCAGTTTTTAAGTTAAATTTAATTGTCTTAGGTTCTGCCCAAGAACTTCTGAGTTTTGAGGCTGAAAGTAGACCTGCTATATAGTTTCTGGATTAAAAAATGTTTAATAAACTTAAATATATTAAATAGTTATATGTATTTACATATATGTGCACACTTATAAATACAAAACACAATTTTTTAGGTCTTTATGTTTGCTGCTCCAGATTTAAGTCATATACTAGTGACTTCACAGGTAGCAGTATCCACAAAACCAGAGGGGAACAGGGTATTTTTATGGTCAATATAGATTTAAGCCCTGGCATATTTCTATATCTAACAATATAAAAGATAGAAATACTATCAGAATTTTGCATAAAATAATTTTGATATTTGATTCTAAATCTGTGCTTGCATTTTTTATTTTTAAAATATAAAATTTCATTAGTCCTGCACCATGATAGGAAAACCTTTTAATTTTGGCTGTGTGTACAGAGTGTGTAGGAATGCTAAGGAATAGGTGGGGAGGGGTGATGAATATAATAGATTCACTTGGAGGATTCTTTGAATGTGTTAATTCCTATTCAGTAAAATGTGATCACAATCGTTTGTGTTAATGAAACGGTTTATAAAAAAAGTTAAAACTCTCATTATTTGTTCCAGCAGGACTTGTTTTCTGTTCTCCAGTAAGAGAATAAAAGCAATACCATGTACCCAAGGTGGTTTGTCATCCAGGAGGAATAACAACCAGCAAGAAGCACAAAAAAGCACATGCTTGCAAATGATAAACATACAGGAATGTGTTTGTCTTCAAATACTAAAACAGTTCGGAAATAACTTTTGATTGAAAAATCCATAAATTACTACAGTGTGTTATTTCAACATTTATTCAACTGTGTATGTTTATATTATACCAATCAATATTTAACTCAGCTCATGATCCTGCCACATTCTATTTATATTCATGTATCTATATCAGATAAAGGTTTTACAGCTATGTGGTGAATTCCAGTCATGCAGTTCTGATTTTTTTTTCTTTGCTTGAAGAACCAAGCAAGTGAACAGGATGTACTGGAATAATAATAATAATAATAATAATAATAATAATAAAGCTTAAGAATAATATCTTTCTAGAAATAGAGAAATTCAAATATCTGAGTAGAATTGGTTTCAAACAAAATGTATCTCTTCTTTTCTACTGTTTTTTCATACCAATATAATTATAGCTTGCTCTTAAAATTGGAATTGTAGTATAGGCAATGCCAAACCAAACAGAGCTGGCTACAGGGTTTTGATCATTTTCTCTGGTGCACACAAAGGTCTGCCTACTGCATTTATTACAATAGCTCCTAGAGGAAGTCAGAAATGCCATGTTCTTTGTACTCATCAAGTTTCACAAACATCAATTAAGAAGCTGGCTTTCAATTCCCATNCAAGTGAACAGGATGTACTGGAATAATAATAATAATAATAATAATAATAATAATAATAATAATAATAATAATAATAAAGCTTAAGAATAATTTCTTGCTAGAAATAGAGAAATTCAAATATCTGAGTAGAATTGGTTTCAAACAAAATGTATCTCTTCTTTTCTACTGTTTTTTCATACCAATATAATTATAGCTTGCTCTTAAAATTGGAATTGTAGTATAGGCAATGCCAAACCAAACAGAGCTGGCTACAGGGTTTTGATCATTTTCTCTGGTGCACACAAAGGTCTGCCTACTGCATTTATTACAATAGCTCCTAGAGGAAGTCAGAAATGCCATGTTCTTTGTACTCATCAAGTTTCACAAACATCAATTAAGAAGCTGGCTTTCAATTCCCATCACCCTTCTTCCTCCTTCCCCCATGGGTTTTGTATCCTAAATAAAATGGTCGAAGGGAATATTGTAGGAGAAAACTTCCTCGTAGTTATATCTCTATATACACACACATACACAAATTCATAGGCGTATACATAAAAACACTCACAGATACACATACACACATATAGACATGCACACACACACTCAGGGTGGCTGGGCACTGGAACAAGCTCCTCAGGGAAGTGGTCACAGCACAAACCTGACAGAGTCCATGAAGCTTTTGGACAATGCTCTCGGGCACATGGTGTGACTTTTGGGGATGGTGCTGTTAGGAGTTGGACTTTGATGATCCTTGTCATCAAGGGTCCATTCCAACTCAGAGTATTCTGTGATTTTATACATAAATGCACCTGTATGTATGTATATTTCAGAAAAGGAATATTGCACTTCTGTGTCCCCAGTCCCTCCTGTAAAGGTGTTGAAAGGTGTGATGGGGGTCCCAGCAGCACTGGCTGCTGGTGGCAATGAAGATGCACTGTGTGTCACCAGAGTCCTGTTTGTGCTGATCAGACCAGCTCCTGCAGCAGGGACAGACAAAAGCTTTTAACATTATCTGTTTGGTGTGACAGGAGGAAGCTCCTCCCCATGCTGGGATTCAACCACAGAGTCTCAGGTTGTCCCAGCTCTCCCTTGGGGGCTCAGGGGCTCCAGCATTACAGGGTGCTGTTGAAGTCCTGCCTGCAGGCTCTGTGTGGAGCATGGCTTGCACATTTTGGGATCACACTCTTACACAGACACTTGCATCCAGGTGCAAACATTGATTCTCTATTTCTCTGCTCTTTTGATTTTGTCTCTATGTCTAGTGCTTATCTATTTCACTGTTTTCCATTTCCCCTTATTTTGTTTTGCACTCTTAATATGTTAATACACTGGGTTTTGCCCCATTGAACTAAACTTTCCAACTAAATTTCCAAGAAGTTAATCTCATTAAGTTTTGTATTGTATTTGAAATGGATTTGCCAAAGAAACAGTATTGCTGTAATTTATAAATGCACTGCAGCACCTCTAGGAGACAACTGTCTCTGTGCTTGGACATGTTATATGGAAATTGAGAGAGAATTTGTAAGATTTATTTTCCACTATTGAAAGCTTTCAAGAACTTAATCTAAAAAGTGATTATTTCTTTTCTCCCTGTACCCAGTAGACAGTGTTATAATTTTTAATAAGGATCATATAGCCTTGGAAAAGCATTTAACAAGCTTCATTGGGGTATTATGTTGCAAGCAAAGTCCTGCTATGAAAAATTCTTAAATGTGGAAAATAATTTGAAATTTTGGACAAGCCATGGCTCACTTATTTGATTTTTTTATGAAGTTACAAAATAGATGTTGTCCCCAAATACCCTGATCTGCAATGATTAAACTTAGTCTTGTGTGGAGGCCTGGCACAAATCCTCTGCATCATAGCTTAATGATTTATTTTGCTTTGCCCTGAATTTGTCCCTTTTGAAGTCCAAATGTCTTCCAGGGGAGTTGGTTTGGACCATGTAGTCTGTGTGTGATAAAAAAATAAGTTTGCTTTGAATAAATGGGGATGGGTCCAGGGCATGACAGGGCATGGCTGTGTGGGTGTGATGTTGAATACATTTTTATTGTTGGGTAGCTAGAAGACCCTGAGGTAGAGCTCAGCCTCATTGCCTGCTATCAGAGGACTGGAAAATGAGGCAGAAAGCAGCCTGGCCACTCCTGGCAAATGCTTCTCATTTCCACTCTTTTGGGTAGATATCCCTTGTAGGAAATCTGTGTATGGGGTGGCTGCTGGGGAGGGCAGGAGGGAGGGGAAAAGGTGAGCAAATGAAACCCCAGTATTGCTGTGGCTGCAGGGCAGAGCAGATTCCACCTGGGTGTGCACATGGGTCATTGGAAAGACCTGTGTGGCCCCTCCATGAGAGCCAGGTGCTGTTTAAGGAACCTTCCGGGTGGATCCAAACTCTAAGGTTTCCACATCCCCTGCATGGGCTCCAACAGGGCTGTGTGCAATGCACTGATTTGCCATCAGGAATAAGTTTCTTTATTCCCCGTCCCTTGAGCTGGATTATGTCATCATGCCAGGGCATTAACCTAAGGCTTGTATGTCTAAATATATTTGATTTTGGGTTTTCTTCTCTTCTAATATTACAGCTTTGCCTGTAGTTTATAAATACTCCATTTAAGGAGCTATTTAGCAGTAACAACATTCCTGAGCTCAATCCAAGAATTGAGCTAATTATGGCTCCCCTTCAAAAATCTATTTCCACTCCCACTCCCAAGGCCTTCTCTCCCCTGTGGTCAAACAGCCTGAAGATAATAAAGTGCAAAAAAACTCCTACCTAAATAAACAGAAGAATTAATTGGATACACTGTCGCTGACAGATTAGTAAATCCCAGTCTTGCATTACTTATTTATGTGAGTCATCCTGCTGTGTGGAAATATTTGTGCAATACCCTGATTTAGAAGGATTATATTCAAAACCCACAAAACAGGAGGTTTTTTCTGGCATCTTCCCTAAATGGGATAAGGAAGAGTAACAAGTAAGCTGTTTTAACTGCTCATTAGCTGACTAATGCAGCTGGTGATAAATACAAAAGGGAAAGTTTCTGCTCTTGCAACTTCATAACCATTGCATTAATTTTTCATTTTTTTTCCTTCAAGAAAAATCATGTCTTACAGTATCCTTGCAAAAAAAGCCTTCTCTCTTTATAGGCAGTGCAATTCCACATTCTTGGTATATGGAACACCAAATGTCCGGGGATAGCCAACATCCTGGCAGAGCGCCATGCATCTTATTATATGGTAGGAGAGCCAAATTTCCTCCTGCACAGTATGTCTATAAATAAATTGCTTCTTCCCAAGCAATTAAATAGAAGCATTTTTCCAACCAGCATGCAAATACAGGATTTTTTCTTACTGCAAGTAATAGCCAATTTATATTAGTTTAAGGTCAGAATTATTTTAACAATTGTATTGAAAATGCCTTCTCCTGAGCTTGCACAGGGATGTAAAAAAATGCAATTAAAAATTTTCTTTAAATGACATTTCTTCACTTGTAAGGATCTGGCATAAAGAAGTCATCCTTCAACTGTCTGCAATTAAAGTGTTCTATGTACATTTCAGCAGGGCTGTTAAAGGTTGCCACTGCAATCTTGAGACTGTATTTGCATTCAGCCTGTAGCTTTTTTGGGGAATTTGTGCAGTTTATGTACACAGTGCCTAGAAAAAATAATCTCATAATTTATATTGGTGGCTCTAAGTAGATACTAGAAAATAAATTGATGTTTTGTGATTCTTGATCTAAAATCTGGATGTCAGCAAGCTGTCATTGAGCTCCTCATCTCTCACTCTTATTCAGAACATATGGTTGTATTTTTGTGGGCTTGACTAATAAGGTTATTGAAACAATGCAGGGAGGAGGTTAAGAAATTTTCATCTGGCTGCTTTGGTAAATTAAATTTATTCTAATAATCAGTCTTAGAAGGTGTCTCTGCTTTTCAATCAGATTGGCTTTGTGCCACATCACCTCTTTCAGAAGTGAGAACCAAAAGGAAACTATAGTGGTACCACCCTGTTGAACTTCAAATATTGACAGAATTAGAGCACTCCAATATGCAAAGTATATCTTATTGTGTGTGTCTTCCTTTTATTACACATGGAATGTCTTAGAAACCGTGGGGAGACAAGGATTTTCTTTTGTTCCTTCCAAATCTCCATCTAGAGTAATTGGGTAGTGTATTTACAACTTTGCAGCTTTTTAAAAGGTTTTTTGAAAATGAATGATTTCAAGTTACCTTTCTCCCTTCCTCTCTTGTAAGCAGATTTACATGGTTTTTCCCTTTAACTTCCTTCCTCTCCCATTATGAAAACTTTTTAATATACTTAAATAGTATCTCCCATTCAGAACTACTTCCAGAAGGAAATGTTTGCTGTAGTGGTATTCCATATGGTAAAAGAAGGATGAAGAAGATTTTTATCAGAACTAGAAAATACATTCCTTTAGAGTCAGTATTAATAACAAGAGCTTGGAAAAATGCTGACTATATTGTTAAGCGGTGTAAGGAGTTAATATATTTCTTGTGAGTACTTCCTCATGAAAACCAATATTTTTTCATGAATTTTGATCTAGTGTGTGCAGCATTGTTTCTCTGTAGCTTCATCTGTGCCTCCCACTTTGAATGGGAGTCGAAAGGTGTCATAGATAGACTTAAGTGGGCCATCCTTTCTTGAGACAAAGTATGTTCTTAAATAATAAATGATCCTGGCAAGTTGTTTATTACCAGCAGTTAATGATCTGTTTATTAGTTAAAGTCTGTGGCTGTTAACACTCTAACAAATCAGTTCACTCTGTTAAACATCAATTTTGAGTACATTATTGGTATTAACCATACAACAAACTGAAACTGTTGCAGACAGTTGATTTTATTGCTGTGGCAGAATTGTATAATAGGAGGCAAAGGTGTTCAGTAGGGAACTGCTGCAGATAGATTAGGTTACATTTGTTTGTATTGGTTAGCAACTCGCTCTTATTCACAGTGAATGTGTATTCTCTTTTCCCAAATGTCTCCCCAGCAGTTTAAATTCCTACACACTCTAATTTCCATGATTTTTAAGAGTGTAAGGATTACTTTTGTGTCTGTGCATATAGTTTGGAAAAAAAAAATTGGTGGCTTAAAAATTAACTTCTAGAAGGTGTGTGGCATGAATAGCTTGCTTTAAAAAAGAAAAAAAAGCTCAGAAATCAAATACCTCTAACACTGCTTGTTTGCCTGAGCAATTGGCACCAGATCAACTGGTTTTCCAGACTGGTTGCAGCTACTGGGAGGAACAGATAGAGACAGAGTTTGAAGATTCTGGTGTCAGCTCTGCATTAAGCTCTGCTTCACTTACATCGTGTTAAAATCCCACAAGCATCTTCAGAAAAATAAGAAGACCTGGGATATTAGGCGATCTTGATGAGAATACTTGGTCTTGAGTGGAATTGTGCACTACAAGGTTTTGGCTCTGCCTAGTCCCAAACCATAAAATACATGGATTGCAATTTTGCATCTGATCAGGAAACAAAGCTGTAAAAGTAGGTTCACTCCTAGGGCTCAAGTAGTGGTAATAAGTCTGGCAAGGCTGGATAAATAGGTGTGAGAATTACATTCCAACCCACAAATTCAAGAGTTCAGATCTGTTCTTTCAATTTTGGCCCACTTCTCATCAAAGGTAGCTCTAAATACTTTCAGCATTTAGAAGTAATCCATTGATACGTTGGCAGAGAGTAACCCCCAAAGGCTTTTCTCTAAAATGCATAAAAAATACTTTTCCCTGATGTTCTTCATGACTAAATTATTTTTAGGGTTTTTTCTATGCTAGATAAATCAAATTGATCCAAAACCTTGTATGGGCCCAGTATTATTTCTCTCCTTTCTGGAGGGGCTGGTTCAAATTTGATTTGAATCTTTCTTAATTCAGTTGAATTCAGCTAAAATCAACATAGTTAAACCAGCAATCAGTGGTTCATAGTGCTTAGCCAGAGCAAAGGCTATCTCAAAATAGTATTTAAAATTAAATCACACTAACATTATATTGATAATCTACAACTTGCTTGGGGTAGAAAAAATTACTGGAGAACGTGTTGTACCACCACAACTGTAGCTGTGGTCTAAAAGGTCAGTACAGAACAAGAATTCAGTAACAAAAGTGACACTTTGGACCCTGAACAGAAGAATGTCTAGCATAGCTTTCTGTAATGGTATTAAAGTATTCAGCTCTTTTCATGTTTGTCAACCAATTTTAATACCCTGTTGAAGGAGGAATAGGAGGACCTGTGGTTTACACCCAGTGTCAACAGCAAGGTAATTTCCCTAAGAGTAAGTACTGCTTTCCTGAGAGTTTTAATTACCCTTGAGGTCCTGTGGTTTTCATCCAGACTTGCAATTAGCCAGTTATCCCACAGGAAGGTATTTGCAATGTAATCTGAATTAAAACCTAATCCAACTCCTGTTAAAGCCAAAGGTAATGTAGATTTGCTGAAATTCTCTCTCTGTCAGTTTGCCAGTATAGCTTGTTTAGGGGCTTGAGCTGCTGCAGCTTCCCTGTCACTCAGGGGTCACCTACCCTGCTTCAGAGCAGTCCTAGAAAACAAAGCGACAGAAGAGGAGGAGGACAGCTCAACTCTCACCTTGGCTAGGCAGTGGCAGAAACTTTCCCACTTGCCTCTGGGAACACCAAATCACATTTTAATCTTGCAAAAAAATGCAGATTTTATAGACCAGTGCTATAGAAATGATCATATCTGAAGTCATGTCGCTAGCTGCAGCCCTTGAGGATTACTGCCTGCATATGCAAGTTTCTGCAGTTGGCATTCTGAGTCTTGTGTGTGTTATAAGCACAGCATGGTTACACAAAGTCAGCTATATCCAAGGAAATCTGTGGTAGTTGCTGTTTGAGTGGATTGTCAGTGTTATAAATTTGACTGCACTGACACTTGCTTCTTGCCTGAAATTTAGTGATTCTATATATGTTTGTATGTGTTTATATAATAAAGTTGTTTGTAGGATGGCATGGATGCTAAATGTGTTTTCCTTTCCTGAATGCCTTTTACTCTCCCTTACTCTGCCCTGTTTATACAGTGCCACAGAGCAATGAGTGGTTTTAACAGAAAAACCTCTGAGTTGTTTCTGGTAGCATATATTTTTTCTTATCGATGGACCACTCTGCATCACTCTGCAAAATGCAGCCAAGTGACAAAACAATAGACTCTTCCTGTACTTTTACTTTCCTTCAATCTGTAAGAGCAAGGCTCCATTTAAATCCTTCTAAATGAATATTGTGAATGACACTTCAGAGAAAAGCATGTGTTTTATCAGTCAGGCTTGAGGGTGTTTGAAATCAGCCCTCAGTTTCAAGTGACAGATAGACAGCAGCCAGAATAACAGAGCAGAGGGAGGGTAAGAGGGAAGTTGTATAGGCTGGACAGGTCAATGGGACTCAAGCAATCCACAAGAAAAAAAATACAAAAATTATGCAATTTTATGTCACATGGTTCTTTTGCTTTATAAGCAGTATGTATATTATTGCAGCCTCTCTCAGCACAGAATTGCTCTACATGCAGTAAGCAGGCAGAAAATTCAAATGCATTTTCAGAATTCAAGGGGTTACATTTGCAATTGCTAGATTTTCTTGTCTGGATTTTAATGGAGAGACAGCACCAGTTCAATGATTTCAAAATAGGTGTGTTGGTAGAATTGTTTTGCACAGTCTAACTCCTGGATTGCTCAAGAGTGAATCCTTGAACCTTGTTTGAGACTGCACAACATGCAACACAACCAAGTGTGGGATATAGTCCAGAAAATTTAAGATGCAATCTGAAGATTGTTTGTATAGCACTCCCTCTTTGAGGACAGAGCAAGCAAATGGCATGTCAAGCTAATGCTTTTGTTAACCACTGCCAGTTCTGAAGTCAAGGCATTCTGTGCACCAGAAAGTCAGATTTCTTTCAACACAGCTCTTTCCAGAACTTGATGTTCATGTTTAAATCATTTTAGAATTAGGAATCCAGTTGTTGGGGCCAGAGTATAGACTAGGGAATATTTGTACAAAATATTTAAACTTATTCTCTGGTTTCCCTGGATCCTGCTAATGTTTCAACATGGGCCAGTCTCCTTTTGCTGAAATAGGGCAGGCTGAGGTTAGGAAAACCTAAAATTAGTGGGATTTAAACTCTAATGACTAGACTAAAGCATTAGTCATCTGGTGACTGATGCCTTAAGATCTTTCTTTGTAAAGAAAATATTTTTCAATCAAAAGAAACCAAAACAGTGCACTACCTGCTTGGGCAGACTGAGACTATGTCTGTCTATTGGAAAATTGGTTGGGTTACAAAGGTTCTGAAAGTTACCCCAAACTTTTAAAAGTTTTGTCTTATGTATGTAACAAAATGAATATACAGAGGAACTTCACATGACACCTGTCATGGGTTTTGCAACATTTAAAGATACACAAGTAGATAACCTTTCAGATAGAGCACCAAATTAGTGATGAATTTGAATAGATGTTGCTGTCAGTAATTGCTGTTTCAAATTTGTCCTCATGCCCTGTTTAAAACAGCAAATTTTGTAACTAACATGAAATTCAAAGGTTTGGAAAGGAAAACTTTCGTATAGACAGTTATTATGAGAACTGTTATTGGGCTAAAATTTAGTGTTTTGAAAACATGCGGAGTCTCAGTAAGACTTTTACTCCTAAGTGAGATGCCTTTTCTTATTTTTGGGTCACTTCTGAACACAAGTGTCAAAAGCTCACAGCTTACTTTAAAGGAAGCCTGCTCTATTAACTATGGTGTCTCCCTAGGAGCATGCAGAAAGGTAGGGAAAACATCTGCAACTCACTGTCTTCTTCAAGCTCTGCAGATGCTCACAGTACACATGATGAGACAGCTGCAAGGCTCAAAATACCCTCAGTAAAAAACCTTTTCCATGAAAAAATTCAGAGTAGATCAGTGCTCTATAAATTCACATTCTTTATGCACTGACTTCCTTGGTTAGATCTTTCCTAAAATATCTTACATCCACTGAATTTTCTCAATGTGGTAGCATATGCATATTTACTACCCTGAGGCTAAACAACAGTGAAGAATTGGCCCAAGAAATGCAGATATCCATCCATCCATCCATCCATCCATCCATCCATCCATCCATCCATCCATCCATCCATCCATCCAAGTTTTGAGCACATATAATCTTCAAAGCAGTTGCTAATGTATATTGGTATATCCACTGCAAGAGGCAGAATGGGGGAAGAGCCATTATTCCCTCTCCCTGAGGATCTTTACCAATGGCAAAAGTCATGTAAGGATTCATCCTCACTCCCAAAAGCATGTTGTACCACATCAGCACATAAATAAAGAGAATGTCATCGATAAAACTTCTGAAAAGGAAATATTCCTGACTTTTGGCTCCTGTATCATGTTCTCTGCTTAGTTCTTAGTCCAGAATTTCATCTAACTACACAGCATGCTGACCTCTTGAAACAGGCATCAGGCCCAGACTATGATCTTGCATATCTTACAAAAACTTTGGAACAAATCCATCAAAAAACCTCTGAATTTACATTTTCATAAAAGAGCAGAGTTCTCTTCAAAAACAAAAGTTTGAAGACTGAGCTGTGAGAAAGCAGTGCATAGGCATTAGAAAGAAAATAGAAACCCAAAGGCAAAGTGTGTGGAGACAGCTGCAAATGGATTAATACTGGCATAGTATTCCTGATTCATAGGAGCGGAAGACATACTTATTGCTCCAAAATATTATATAATCCCCAATTATTAAAAAACCCTGTCTTACTGGATGAGATTCAAAATATAAAAGGTACATGGTGAAAATTTTCAACTAGAGGCAGACATGTAGCACAGGACTTCAAAAATCTAGTCATGATTAGTTTGGAATAAGACGGTCAGTTAGGAAGAGAATAACCATAAATCAATCCAGACTTCAAGCTAATCATGCCTAAATTTAACATTTTCTGGAGGCTATCAGAAAAGTATCAAAACACTTAAGTATATCAATATTGTAAATTAGATAGAAATACTAAAAAGAAACAAATCCAAACTTTATAATATCATATAAACACAACTTTGTAGTTCTGTCATTTAGTGGTTTCAGTCTTGTGTTCAATTCTACAAATGATCTTGGCTGGAAATAGGCTATTTTTGCCTAAATTAGAACACAAATGAGGATGTGGTTTACTGACAGTGTGGTAGAGACATAGATTAAAGTTGAGAACATTAGTAGGTAAATATAATAACTGTTCCACTTCAGTTGCTTCACTGGATGATGTTGTTTTTCACCTAATGGTCACTGAAACAGATTATAGTGATATTTATTTCAATTATATTATCAAAACATTATCTAACCAAGATAGTATTTCTGTAATTCCTTCTGGCACGTTTGCCTTGCCTACTTCAAATCTGTTCCCTTCATTACATTTTTCTCCACTACAGATTTGTTGGTTTTATTTTTGTACTTTTGACCTTCATTACTAGTGTTATTTCCTGGATTT
>VXBI01003609.1:295147-297403 GCA_013397375.1 Toxostoma redivivum
GGTGCGGTTTTAAATCCCGGAATATCGAGGAAAGGAAGAATAAAGATAAAGTGCAAGTAAGCGCTAACGAGGATATTCTTTGTTGAGGAAAAATAATGTGTTCCTCGTAAACGGACTCTAATGGCTTGTTTTCATTTCATGCGTACAATTTCCTACCTTCTTTGATGGAGAGTTGATGGGGTAAATAGTCTAATCTTATTCAGTTCACCTCCTGTGGATTCCCAGGGACAGTCGTGACAGACGAAGTATTCTGCAAATCACAAGAGCTAGCTACCAGGAGAGCCAAACCTCTTAATAGGAAGAGTTTTAGGGGTTTAAAATTTCTCCATTTAAAAATTCACGAAACATGCAAAATATAAACTTCTCTGTAGCGTTGCAACTTTATGGGCCTTGTTTTCTAGGATAGATAATTAAAGATTAAAAAGAAAAGAAACAGGCACCAAGATAGATCAGAAGCAAATCGAAATACCTACCACACCCGGGGATTGGAGATGGCACTGTTCTTTAACCTTTACATCTCTTGGCTTGTTTTAAAAATCAAAAGGGATACCTGTCTGAATCTGTTAAAAAGAGGGGTAAAATAAAATAAAAAGGAGAGAGAAAAATATACAACATCCACGCGTCCTTGTTCCGCCAGGTGACCTAGGAAAATAATAATAATAAAAAAGTTCAGTTACTCAGTGAAGACGTTATTGCTTCACTAAGTAAACTTTAAATCAGAGAAACACATACTCCTCAATGCTCTTTCAGTCTTCCGAGCTGGGGACGCAAGATTCAAATCCTGCTACAGAATCATTTGGAGTGGGGGGGCGTTGCATGCTTATGTGGCAGTTTATTTTTTTTTAAGTGCTTCTTAACCAGTTCGAAGCATAAATAATGAATCTGAGCTTTAGACAGAGGAAATCGCACCCACTAATGTGAACTAACACGACCAAAGTAAGCGCATAATAGACAAGACTAGGAGCTGCTAACTACTTCTACACAATGGCATTAATAAGATTAACCTGGGCAATTAGCCGGTGCAGCAGAGATCAAGCCTAAATCTGGGGCCTTTCTAAAAAGCCCACTAATGGAAAGGATTACGTTAATTTCATTAATTCTCAATACACAGACTCGGGCTGCTTTCACTCCTTTGTGTAACCCCCACCTCTTCCCCACCAAAAAAGGGGAGAAAAAAAAATCAAATCTGGTTTTGTTTGTCATCTGCATATTACCAGGAACTAAATCCAGGATGACGTCGCCTGGGTATAAAAAAGGGAAGAGGTTCAGATGGATTATACTCCGAGCAGCCCTCTGGGTTGAGATCAGTAAACAGGCGAGAGTTGAGGGGGGAAAGTTCCAGGGGTGGATCCTGCGCACACGCACACACACCGCACACGCGCGCACAGACACACACGCACACTCTGCCCGCAAGCTGCCCTCGGAAAAGGCTCTGTTCTTTTCGCTCCGATCCCTTTTTAAAATTTATCCGAAAAGTTTCGATTTCGTGTCCTTCCAGCCTCTCCCCCCCCTCCCNTGTGAGCATGTTCAGCATCGACAATATCCTGGCGGCCAGACCTCGCTGCAAGGACTCGGTGCTGCTGCCCCCGAGCGCCGCGCCCGTCGTCTTCCCCAGCCTCCACGGGGACTCGCTCTACGGCAGCGCCTCCGACTACGGCGGATTTTACTCCCGGGCGGTGGCTCCCGCCTCCGCGCTGCCGCCGGCCGACACTGGATCTCGGCTCGGCTACAACAACTACTACTACGGGCAGCTGCATGTGCCGGCGGCCCCCGTGGGCCCTTCGTGCTGCGGGGCCGTGCCGCCCCTGGGCGCCCAGCAGTGCTCCTGCGTTCCCCCCGCAGGTAAGGCGGCCCCGCGTGGGACGGGACGAACGGGACGGACGGGCCCCCTTTGTTCCCTCAGCCGCGGGGCCGGAGCGGCTGGCGGGGAACTGGCGGCCCGCAGGAGCGCGGGTGGGAGGCGGGAGGCGGGAGGGGGATTTTTCGGGACGGGATGGGACGGGGTTGGGGGGAACAGCGGTCTCATGCAAGGCCTATCGTCGACTCATCTGTCTGTCCGTAGGTTACGAGGGCACTGGGTCAGTCCTGATGTCCCCTGTTCCCCATCAGATGTTGCCCTACATGAACGTGGGCACTTTGTCCCGGACGGAGCTGCAGTTACTGAACCAGCTGCACTGCAGGCGAAAAAGACGGCACCGGACTATCTTCACTGACGAGCAGCTGGAAGCGCTGGAAAACCTCTTCCAGGAAACGAAA
>VXBI01003609.1:297427-401963 GCA_013397375.1 Toxostoma redivivum
CAGGAAACGAAATACCCAGACGTGGGCACCAGGGAACAGCTGGCCAGAAGGGTGCACTTAAGAGAGGAAAAAGTGGAGGTACTTTGCTTTCTTTTTCCTTCTTCAACCCTCTCCCATTCGCACTCAAACGCGCTCGAACCGGATGTACCGCGGTGCGGCTCCAGCCCAGCTCTGCCAGCGGAGGGAGAGCGACGG
Organism: Toxostoma redivivum; assembly: GCA_013397375.1. Classification (NCBI taxonomy): domain Eukaryota; kingdom Metazoa; phylum Chordata; class Aves; order Passeriformes; family Mimidae; genus Toxostoma; species Toxostoma redivivum. The sequence goes on from VXBI01003609.1 coordinate 297,623, forward strand.
CTTTGCGGGGGCAGAGGGAAAGTTCTGTATTATTTCCAAGTGCCCTCCCTTGGGGTGGCATGCCGAGCCTGTCGCAGGGCTGTGAGAGATTGCCGGCTGTGCCTCCCGAAGGCGCCCGGCCGGTCCCGCCCGAGCCGCTGAAGGCTTCCCCCGCCTCCCTCCTCCGGCCGAGCGCGGCCGCCGCACACCGGCCCCGGCACGGCTCCTGCGGGGCTGAGATCAACTGCGGGCTTGCATAGTTTTATTTTTATTTTTTTCCCTCTAATAATTTAATTTCTTAACGTAACAGGTTTGGTTCAAAAACCGCCGGGCGAAGTGGAGGAGGCAAAAGCGATCGTCTTCGGAGGAATCAGAAAATACACAAAAGTGGAATAAAGCGTCTAAAACGTCACCGGAGAAGAGACAAGAGGACGGGAAAAGTGACTTGGACTCTGACAGCTGATACTTCTAAGTGGGGGGGACATTTCCCGTGGACTGTCGGATACGCTCCAGAGGATGCTATGAATCTTGCACAAGATCTGCCTTGTTGGAGGGGGAAAATATCTGTATATAATGTACAATGCCCCGATCTGATTCTTTGTAAATAAAATGTGTTGCGGAGGTGTTGCACAGGTAGACGGCGGCGCATTTTTTCACCCTGCGCCGCGGGGAGAGGGAGAAGGAGGGGGACAAGAGAGCAGGGAGCTCTGGTGCGCAGCTCCCCGGGATGCAGGGCCGGCTGGCCGGGGCAGGTCCTTGCTCAGCGGGGCGGTATCGCTGTGTGAAAGGCGGCGAGGGCAGCGCTGGCCCTGCTCGCCGCAGGCCGGAGCGATGGTAGATCTCGCACCCGGAGGGAAGCGGGGGCGCCTCGGGACGAGCCCCGCCGCTCCTCCCGGGCTTCCCGCGGTGTCCGGCCCCGTTCGCCCGGCCATGCCCCGAGCGCTTCTCCCGTCCGGGAGCGCTGCGGCTCCCCCCGCCCGCGGCTGCGCCTCCGACGGTGATGCCCTTGGGAAACTCCAGCAGGCGAAGCAAACCCGCCCCACACTTGTTAGTCTGTTCCGTCTCCCTGCGGCTGTGCCTTGTTGACTTTCCAAAGCGTTTTGTCTTTGACCCTCTTTTAGAAAAGCCATCTCTCTTCCGCGGTGTTTAAAGTTGTTCTTAATAAATTTTAGACATTATCAGATGAATTACACGTAAGGGGAGTACAAGCCCTTGTGTGCTGCTTTTTTCGGGTGCTTCAGAGGAAGTTACTAATGGAAGTTTTCTCCCCTTTGAGGCAGCACCTTTGCAATTACGAAAGCAGTGACAGCCTGGTCTCGTTTTACTCTTCCCTTTACGAGGGCCTCGTAGTAGAGACGTCTATTCCCCCTTTAAAATTCACATTCGTTTTCCTTTTGCTTTTTTCCCTGTGACTCTCCAGCTCAGAGCTCATCATTTCAGAGAGGAACCACAGCGGTTTCCCCATGGTGTTGTGTTTAGGAAGACCCTTCTGTCTCCTTGCCTAAAAGACTGTTCATAAGGTTAAAACAAATAACCTGAAAGTGTAAAGCCAGTTGAGATGATCTCTGGCCCGAAGACTTCATGCTGCACCTTTCATTCAAAGTTAAGTGGTAGTGAGCTGATTTTTCTTAATTATGGCCAATGCCTAAACTCACCTCTATCTATTAATCTCACCTAGTTTAGACAAACTGTCTTTTCAAATATACTCACCCATTCCTCCCAGTGGCACGAGAAAGGGTCAACTGCTGTGTTGCTTGCCTTTATGTTTTTCCTATTTTTTGTGATAAATCCAACTTTTTATGGGTGTTGCAACATGATGCCTACTGCAGGTGTTAGTGTGATAGAGCCAGTCTCAGTACCTGTCTGCTCAGATAACTTTTGAATGTTAATGTTTCCACATAATGCAGTATCTCTTTCTGAGCAAACTCTCACCACATGAAGATGTAGGAACAGCTGCTGTGGAAGCAGTTCAGTGTGGTTTTGTGTGAGCCAGTCCTTTAGGGGGCTAAGAGTTTCACTGCTCTCCTGAAGAGAAGAAATTTAGCCTCTTGTTTCCCAGTGCAGCGGAGGAAGGGTAAAAGCAAATGGATTCTTCTTGGATACATGTAATGGTTTGGTTATATGGAGCTATTTAATTTTGGAGATTCTATTCCTATGAATGCATATTTGACCTCTGTAAACTATATTGAATCACAACAGCACTAAAAATTAGTTCTCAAATTGCTGAAAATTAGATTTGAAAAGAAGTGTTTTGTTATGTTATATGGAGGAAGCCTCACTGAGTAGATTTTTAATGTCATCACCTCTGTATTTAATCATTGTTAGGTTTTAAAGTGCATACTTAATTTGCAAATAAAAGCCAGGTCTAAGGATAATATTGCCCAAGACTTTGCAAATGCTTATATATTTGTTTTACTTCCATGTGTAAATATCCCTACTGCCACAATAGGAGCTTGGTAAGGTTTTGTTTTGTTTTGCAATTTTTTTGTGGAGTTGTAATTTTGGAAGTCACTGTTAAAGATTTTAGCTTGCATAATTGAATGTGGAAATTAAAATGGATCTGGGTTTGTTAAGAAGTGGGATTTAAAAGTATTTTTTGATTACCAATAGAAGCTACTTAAAGTTGCAGTACATATCTTTAAAGAAACTTATACTTTTCCAATGGGAGCAATGGTTCCAATTGAGAACCAGGGAAGCTCCAGGTCCCCAAACATTCCAGTTTACGGATTTATTGAGAACTGTTTGTTCTGTGGAAGCATGGGATGTGATGTAAGACTCATAACTTTGTATTCCAAAACACAGTTTCTATCCATGAAATTATGATGAAATCACCTCTGATTTCTTTAAAATAGCATAGTAACTTTGTCTGTGTTAATTTTTGAGTTTTCTATAAACTCCTTATTACCATAAGCTTGATCTTGCAGTCACCTTGTGTAGGTGTAGATCTACTGACGTTAATAATATGACTTTAATTGAAAAGAAATTTTAATCCTGACCTAAAAGCTTAACTTTACTTACTAACAGCGGCGTTTGTGCCATTAATAATAGTAGCTGTCTCATTCTTTTTCTCACTGGTGTTTGTTGAAAACCTAAAGGTTTCATTCTATCTTTTTAGCCTACAAAATGAGATTCTGTGCAGTATAGAAGTCTGATAGTGAAAAAGTAGTGAGAAGATTGCGTGAAAAAGATTAAGAAAGTTGAAAACTAAATTATTGAGAACATGAGGGGGGATTGTAATAAGAAGATCTCTCATTCACTTGTGCTGTTTTGTCAGCATATTCCATTTCTAGATGTCTGTCTGAATTTTTATTTTAGGAGAATTCCTACATGCCAAAATGCAAATGCCACGTAGCAGCTTTCATTATTTTCTCTTTCTGTTCTTGCAGTACGAACAAGTCAAGTAAGGAACCTGAATATGGGCCATATTCCAGCAGGTTCAGTTCTAACAAAGGGGCTTTGAAAGAGTTATTTGTGGTTCTGTTTGTTAGCTCTTTTCTAAAAAGGAGACCAAAAGATAATTTAAAAAAAAACTTATTTGGTTGGTTTTGTCTGTATCTCCTTGACTGCAATTTACAACCTTGTATGTTGGGCAAACACATTCTCAGAAGATTGGATGGGACTGAAATGTGTTGTATTGCTCATGGTACTGAGGTACTGTCTGGGTTTTACAATTTGAGTTCAGCTTCTTGCTGTCTTACTGATTCTCTATGAAGTGTTGGACTTCTTTCCTTCTTTCTAAATTTCTGTCTGTAGAATGAATAATGTTCCTCTCAGATCTCATAAGGGAGTTAGGTTGAGTGGCGGATTATAAGAAGAAACGTAAGCTGCTTTGGAGGTTCACTGCTATAGTGAAGACTTATTCCAGATAATGCTGTGCATTATAGCAGTAATAACTAAATAATTATACAAAAGGAGCATACACTAAATAAATCTCCCCGACACCAAGCTGGCTTAGGTTACAAAATTCTATTGCAAGGGAAAGGTAGGGTGAGCAATGTGTACTAAAGGTCCAATGGAGAAGTTTTCTCCTGTATAGAGGCAGACTCAGTAATCTGCTATCTTCATTGTGCCATCTGCCTCCAGATAGAAGAAATTTATATTTCCATTGATACTCTATATACCATATTTATTTCTTTAGTTCTTGTTTTAATGAGTAATGCTGGAAAGCAGAAGTCAGATTTTTTTTTGCTCGATGTGAAGTGATTTATTATCAGCTGAGAATCTGGACTTTCTTTACCTTTCAGTTTTACTAATACTTGAGTGAACTGTTTTTGAGCTTTACTATAATGGGATCCTGGGAATATAAAGCATGAAAACTCTTTCTTACACGTGACTTGTGAAGCAAACATTTGGATTAGTGGAAGTTATAAAAAATTGCAACATTAAGGTGAGTTCATATTTTTTGTGCTCCATCTGCATTTATTGGTTCTCTGGGACTAAACACCATGGAGCATAAAGGAACAAAAACTTAAAGAGTTTTTGTTTTGTATTTTAACCCTCTACGGTTTTATTCCATTTATACTTTATGCTTTCCTACTTCAGAGACCTGGTGAGCCTGGACTTAACCTAGACAAAGAAGTTTAGTCAAATTACCCTGTTTTTCTGGAGTTGCCACTTACCCTGATTTGATTGGAGTCTATTACACAAAGGTAAAAATTATAGCTGTAGGGTGTTGGATTGTAAGAAATTAATACAACTTTAAAGTGGCATATCTTGGTGAAGTATCTGACAGTTTTAAATACAGAAACTTGTATCTGGAGAATTCAGACACAGAAACCTGTATCTGGAGAATTAAAATTTAAATTTTAAAAGAAGGAATCATTCTTCTTACACTTTTGTATTCAGGATAGAGTAGATGTCTACAGATAGACTAAGACATAAGGCAAAACTTAAGGCACAACTGAATGGAAAAATAATAAAGCAAGAGAAAGGCCAGAAAACTTGTTAAAGCATAGAATTACCTGGAGATGAATGTTGAAAGTTACTTCACCTTTGTCTTCTAAATGATGTCTGAATACTGATGTTTGCATTGCTTTTCTACCCTTGCAGGCTTATCTTGGAGATTTGGAGTTTGTACCTCCAAACACATTGATCACATGTGCAAGCCAAGAAGTTATAATCATTCCTTTTGCATTGTATCCAGGAAAAGACTCTTTCCCGAAAAACTCTAGTCTTTCTCCCAAAACTCTAAGCATTGAAATCCCACCAGAGTTTAATTTGCTTGCTTATATAAGCTTATTATTATTATTATCATCATCATCATCATTGCCTTTCTGAGGCAATGTTTGCTACCCAGTGACTACAGAGTGCTTTCTTAACAGCATGTGTTGGGTTTTCACCTTCATTATACCATGGCAAAAGGGACAATTTTGGTGAACTGTAGCCTCCTTACTCAAGATTCAATTGTCTTCTTCAACAGGCTGCCTGTAGAGCTTCTTCTCCCCTTGCTGTCCAGGGTGGGTGCATCTGTGGACATCGCAGACTTAGTATGTACTTTTCATGGAAAAGAAAAATGCCCAAGGAATGGAGAGCCATATGATGGTGTCAGCTCAGTGATTTGGTTTGTAAGGGAAGCATCACAGACTGAGCTGCAAATTACAGCTGGAATGAGTTGCTGAGGATGAGAACGTCTGAGGCTGGCGTCCCTCTTGACTCAAAGGTGTTACAGGTGTACAACCTGAGCATAACTGTATTTATTTTATTATTTGGGGATTTTGGCAAATGGTTAAAGAGCTTAGCTCTGAATTTTCAGAGTGATACCGAGGTGGGAAACTACTGTTGCTCCATTTTGCTGTTGGAAGTGCTGAGGTTCCTCTTTCTTGGGGGGACACACAAGAAGTCTTTGACATAATGTGGGGAAGTAGAAGTGATGACATTTTTTCACTGGTGGATTTTAATGCCATTACCATGTTTTCCTGTTATCCTGCTGGAAATTTGACTTTTCTGATGAAAATAAGGCCTTCATGATTGATGTAATTATATATATAAAATTTCATTTGGTTCATAAATTACATGTATTTTTGCCATGTCCATGAACCCAAATTGAAGGCTAAATTAATGGAAGATGAGTGAATAAAGGTACAATATGGTTTGGGTGTATGAAAAGCATATTTTTAAAAGCCACAAAATCAGAGACCTAACCTACTTTGTTTGCACACCCAAAAACTCTTGCTGAGTGTTGCATGTGCAAGGAATGCAGTGCCAGCAGAGAACAAGTAACTTTCTTTGGAAATAGAAATGGAAAAGAGTTCTTTTTATGCCAAATTTTACCCCACAGTGGATAATTACAGCCAAGTTGTAAACCCCTTAAAAGCAATAAGGCACCAGTATAATGAAACACATAACTGAAATTTACTGTACTTGTGTAGATTGCAAGCTTACTTTTGAATATTTAGTATTCAACTTCTTAAATCTGTAGCGTTCACAGAGGGCTTATAAGTGCTAGAATTTTGATTAACTGTCTCAAATAAACTACTGCTATTGTTATCACTATAAATCTCCCTAACCTAAGAGCCTCAAGGAGGCTGACATTTTCTGTGGAAACTGTAATGATTTAGAAGGGCATGAACCCAACACCCTTTATTTGGAGCTTCCTGTCATTATATAGAAAGTCTCAGGTTTCATTTACATCAGTTATTATGTCTTATTTGTCTATTTTATTTATAAGTTTTATTTATTATGTCTAATTTTAATATTACTCTTTCATCCGTTTTATACTGTTTATCATGCACATTTTTAGAACATACTGTGTTTTTCTTTCAGCTGGCCCTAATGGTATAGAGACAGCTCTTCACAGTGAAACTTACCTGAGACTCCTTTAGCCTGGTTGAAACGGTGATGTGGAAGCCTGACCCAAAACCTATATGAATTAATGAGAAATTTTAGAGCTGATAATACTTCCCACTGACATCAGTGGGTGTGGTTACTTTGCAAGGTGATCAGTGAAGAGAGGGCATTTATCCCTGGTCAAAAGGGACAGTGATTATGGAACAGAACCACACAGGAAGGGATCATTAGAAATCCCAGGGGAGCTTTCTCTCCTTAAAATTTTCTAACTGTCCTGCTCCAGTTTTTTTTAGCTAAAATGGTCCTTTCCACCTTTGTACAGGTGCAGTTTTAATGGTAGAAATATTTTTCTGTCACTAAAGTCACTGCAGTTAGTGCTGTTGTTGATGGAATAAGCTTACCAATGTATCTGGATTCATGTTAAAAGTTTTAGTGAGATATCCTTTAAAGTAAAAGCCATCTCCACTGAAATTACATAAATACAATACAGTCTTTAAATGAGAAGTAATATTGTTGGCAAATGTTTCCTTGACATAGAAGTGTTTTCCATGCAAGGAGGCTAGACCAGGGAAAACATTAGGCTCTCAGAAGCTGTGTTAAGCTTATCTCGACCAGCATAAAGGCAAGATAAAAGTTTATTGATACCTATCACTTCCTTAAAGGAACATCTGATTTACCACATGTTTAAGAAAACCCAGAACAGTGTTCCTGAATTGCAATGCAGCTGTGTTTTTCTCTGCTCACGTATTCATTGGCACAGCTGCTTCAGATATCTGGGCATCTAAATTATTCTGACATCAGAAAAAAACTCTGAAACAGGGACTGATTATGGCCATATTGCTTATGATGGTTTAATGCTTTGGCTGACTGATCACCGGAAAAACTGTTCAGTCACCAGGCACATTGCAGTTAAGAGGTAAGTAGAATTCATGTTGAGCAGTAAGAGCTAGGACATTAGGTGCTCTAGAGTCATTCTTTCTAATACCAGTCTCTTTGAAGTAGCTGTCTTAGGAACAGAAGCAGTTTCCATTTCAGCTTCACAATCTTTTTGGTTGCATGCTGAAAATTTTGGTATTGGCTAGATGGCTCTCAGATGGCTACAAAACAAAACAAAACAAAACAAAACAAAACACCCCCCCCAAAAAAAAAAAAAAGTTAAAAGTAGTCTCAAAAAAGTCTCTTAATTTGTGTCATTTTAATTTCTGTACATTTTTGCTGTTGTTCTCTCCGTTTCCGGTCTAAGTTGTCTTAAAAACCGCTGGATATTTTAATAATGTTTGGGTACTATTTTTGGAGCCAATTGATACCAATATATTGATTTTCTTTTTATAAATAATTTTTGGGTCAGCACAAAGTAGAAACGCAGCTGTCATAGAAAAGTATCTGAGAACATTTTTGGAGAAAGCAAATCTAGGGAGTACAGTCTAATCTTCACCTCTGGAAGCAGATCACATGAACTGGAAACAGTACTCTTCCAGTCTGCATTGCCAAGTGACTCTTGACCCTGTATAAAGAAGAGAGCAGGTAAGAGCCACATTTCCCTCCTTTTCCAAGTCAAGTAGATGTAAACTGAGTACATCTATCAGGAGCCTTGTGACTTGCTGAGAGGAATTGGCCCACAAATATAGCCAATAACAGCTTTTGAGGGTTTTAGTTGAGGGTTAAAACCCTTTAAGGTTTGATTAAAATTATATTTGTACAACTGAAATGTTAAGATTTTTTATCAAATAGTGTGAGATACACTTCATGTTTATTTTTGGAAAAAAACACTTGAAAATCATTGTTGTTTGTAGACCATCATATGTTTTTGTTTGGGTTTATTTATTTTTACAAACTCTTACTGGCAGTCCTTCTGCTCTTGTTGCAGCATAAATTGTGAACACAAGAATTTAAACATGTAAATAACAAAAGTCTTCTGACCCATTTTAGAAACCCTACTTCTTTCTTGTAGCTCATGGTTGGGCATGTGAGAATCAAATAGTGGAATTCCATATAAGTGAACCATCTTTGGTATGGAAGTGTCTTTTGTGCAGAAAAAAATCCATGGAAAGTTATGCTATGGTTGATGATGCATGACCTACAGATTGCACTTGCAAGGGCTGAAATCCTTCTTAATCTATTTCAGCAGGTTTGAACCCATACCTGGGAGATACAAAGGGAAATCCATTAACAACAATGAAGTGTTTAAAATACTCATGAGGCCCAGAGGACAGGTTCCAGGCTGAAGTCTCACTGAGGTAGGTCAACTGGAGACTGAAATGGAAAATATTGGTAGTATTTTCAGCACAAATTGAGACTGGGTAGTACAGTTTAGTGGCTATGACACTAGTATGGGAGTAAGAGAAGAGAATTTATCTGTAGTTCTGTTAGTAACTCTGAATGCTGACTGTCTCAGCTGGGCCAGACATGTTTCCATCTGTGAAATGGAAACCATTCAATATGATATCCATAGATGCCAAGTGCTGTGTACTGCTTCTCCATCACAGTGTCTTCTGAGCAAATGTTTACTTCCATTTACTCCAGACAGAGAAATGTTTTAGGTTGGAAAATAAAAATATTTAGATAGGTTTGTAATACCAGATCAAAGAGGTTCTTGAGAATGAAATGCTACACAACCTGAATTAACTTCTGTAGCTTCACCAGCAACAGGCTGATAAGTTTTTTAATTAGAAGTCACTTTCCCCTCTGACATATTATTTAAAATCCATTCTGAAGAAAGGATAAAACAATTTAGATCTTATCAAGAAGGCATCTGGGCAAGGGTGAGATGCCAAGGAAAAAAATAGGTTGGCCCTCTGTCATATATTTTGCACTTCTAGGGGAGGGACAGTGTACAGACTGTAGAAGAAGACTTTGAAAGAGTAAAAGGAGAATATAAATCCATGGCTTTTTTCAAAGTGAGAGCTTGCAACTGTTTCTTTTCTGAACTGCTACGAATGACTATTTTAAGAGAGAGATGAATCTGAAGGGTTTATCACTTGTCCTAACCTGGCAATGCAGAAAATTATGAGTTTGACAACTTCACGATCTGTATCTGGGTGTGACATTTTTACTGGTTTTTAGTATGTATGCTTATATTTGCATCTACAAGGACAACAATTTTTCTTTCAGTGTTGTCTCCCAGAGAGAGGCCTTCCAGTGCATAGTTACCAAATGTGCTTGTAATCACTAACAGCAAGATAAATGCTATTATTACACGTTGTAATTTCATTAATTTGATAAAATCTGTTTTGGCTTGTCACTTGCTCCCTATCAAAATAAATTACAAGACTGTAATGCTCCAGTGTGGTAAGTGGATAACCACTTCATTGCAGGTATTGAGCTGAGCTAAAAGCAACCTAATGGCAACCTCAAAGCTACTGCTTGGAGTGATAGGGTTTAATCTATTAGTACTTGAAATAGTGTGGAGGTTTTGCACAGAATCAACATGTGTTTTATCTAAGTAAGATGACCCTTAATGAAGGGATGGTTGCCCAATGTTGACCAAGACTGTCGACCAGTGTTTTCTTCCACTCCCTCTCTCCTCCCAGAAAGGACAATGGCAAAGAGCAAAAGGCTTATAAAGGGAATAAGCTCTTTGGACTGACTACAGGGCAACTCTGTGAAATGGTTGAGATCTCACAAAGCTGGCTGTAAGCGACCTTACAGACACCCATGCTCTGGAGCAGCTAGGTTCTTGATCCATGGCAGGAGACAGCAGCTGGGATTTGGCCAAATGTTGCAGCTTGCTGACCCTGCTCAGGCCATTACTGTCCCTTGCAGTAATAGCAGGAGATCAGCCCCATCCCATTTGGGGAGTTCCTTATGCCAGAGAAATCCCTAAGGAAGTAATTAAACTACAACAAGCTTTATAATAACTTGCATTTTAGCCTGTGATCTAACTTTGTAACTCATGATTAAAAGCTAGGTAGAATACAGCTGATTTTTTCCTAACAGTAAGGAGATTTATGTGGTCAATATTTTATTCCTACGACTTGAGATGTTATAAACATTGTAAACATTATAGATGAGATTTGTAAACACAAGTTATTTATGAAACAAAACATAAATACATGCCTAGATTAGGTCAGCTGGTAAAAATAATCAGTACTCATTATTACTATTTAACTTTATGGAGTGACCGAAATATCTTACAGAGCAAACACAATAAAGAAATTTATTCTTGAAATGCTGCTGCTCGTTAGAGACTCAATGTGGAACAGAAATGCATGTGTTCTCCTCACAGGCTATCTGAGGTGCCTCAGCTGTGGGCTTGCAGCATCTCTTTAGCACATCTTCTCTCATAAAGTCTTGTATACATGATGAATATCAGTGGAAATTTTAATCTATTCTTTGCATTTGTGTGTATTCTGGTGGCCAGAAGAGCAGTTTCAATCTGACAAAGAATACTCTTGTGCATTTATAGAATACAGTTTTTAGGAGAATTTTAATACATCTGTGTATTGAATGTTTTACTTCTGCTACCAGCAGTTATTTACCTGAGATATGGGGAAGTGGTTGGGGAAGGGGGGGGAGGAGCAAAGGGTGCTGAAAAAAAAAAGTCTTCATGTCTCCATGACAAGTATCTCCTGGTGGAAGGCAGACTGCCTATATCAGCTTTCACCAAGAGAGAGGAAAAATGGGAATACCCGGAGTGCTTTGTCCTTTCATTACCAGCACCATACAAGTGCAGTTGGAAGTTAGCACTGTGTCATGTTTCAGTCTGTTTCTGGTTTGCAGCCCTTTAGCCTGTATACATTTCCAGCAATGTCATGGATTTTCTGCATGTCTTTACTTGTTTCTGCCTGTAAAGCTTTACCGCCCTTTAAAAATTTTTATTAAATAATTATTTAATTTTTCCCTGTCTTTTTCCCCAGCTATACTTGTTTGCTTTAAATCAGCTTGTAAAGTTTTGTTCTGTGTGTAAGTCTGGCAAGAGAAGAGGGGAGCTTGATATTTAAAAAGTTATTTGTGATTTAGTGTGCATACCTCTGGTCAGATTAGCTACTGTTGGAGCTTTTCTTATATCCAGACAGTTGAAAGTGAAACGACAGAAATTAATAATGACAAACCTCACCTCCTCTGAGAATTGGTCTGTATATGAGCATGTTCAGAATGGTTACTCTTACACTAATTGATAGGCATGACTTTCTATAGCTGCATTTTATTGTTGCATTTACACGCACGTTGCATGTGCTGGAAATCTCATGCTGATTTCAGATGAGAACATATCTTCTCTCAGTAGGACATTTTGGTTACATCAACAGTAGTTGCTCCTAAAACAAGCTTAAAGGATGTTGGTTGCGGTTACAGCACTCAACTCATGTTCTGAGATATTCTTCCAAATTTTGCAATGGTCCAAATCCACATCTCTCTCCTCAGATAGTGGAGCTCCAGAAATGGGTATGATCTGGCCTAAAAGAACATGTTTGGCACAGTGCTTGCTTATTTAATTTCTTCTGTCCCAAACCACTTCAGTGAGGTTCAGTTTACTCATGAGACATATTCTATCCCTGTGGTGGAGAAATTCACCAACTTCTGATGTGGAACAGACAGAGAAAGCCAAATGCCAAAATGTGTTTGTATAAATACATATGCTGGTGTGGTGATCCCTTTGTAAACATCTGTACTTAAGAACCCTGTTGGATTTTGAAAACTCCTTGGAGAACATGGGGAAGGATCTTTAACAGAACTCTAACTTGCAAGACAAACAAACATTCCAAGCAAAAATATTTTTTGATACTTTTCGGGAAATTACACTACTTGCCTTAACCCAGCATTTTAGGTGAGACAAGCAATTCAACAATATGCCTTCCCAATAAAAATTCTACAGGACAGGAATATGTATTTCAGTTGAGCTACCATAGGCTCTTTTTAGAAGTTTTAGCTGTATTTTAAAATTCAGTTATCTTGGGTTTATTTTTTTAGTTGATAGTTAGGTCACAGTGTAAGTCTGAAGTGGCTTTTGAAGTACTAAATATTTCCTCTGTAGGTCACTGGGACTCAAAACTCCTTCATTCCCCTATATTAAATTGAATTGTGATGTTACACTGTGCCAGTCAGTGTGCTTTTCAGTCAGATTCTGCTCACATTTCAGCAAGGACAGTGGATGTCAGTGGTGCACCAAAACTGCTTTTTACACAAGATTCTTTTAATGGCAAAGGTATTACTGTTGAAACAGGTGCATTCAGTTATGCTCAGTCTGTAAACTCCAAATTTGCAATAATGGTGTGTTTTGAGAGTTTTTCAAGAGCTAAGATGAAGTTAGGTTTGTGTTAAAGCTCTAGCAGTGTCAGAGCAGTTACATATGAACGTGTGTGTCAGCTCAGAGCTGACGCAGCTCTGTCAATAGGGCTCCTCTGTTACATGGTTATTGTCACTTTCTGAAGGTCCTGGAGATCTCTTCATTAAATCTTGACATACCAGGCTTGAGAGCTGATGTAATGAAGGCAAAATGCAAGGGATATCTAGCATGTATTTTTTTTTTCTGCCTTCACTACACAGTTTCAAACCTGGAGAAGAAAAGGGGAATATCACTGGAGTCAGAAGAGTTGAACTTGACAAAGTCATCAATTCTTTTCTCCTGTTCATGTCCTTACTCTCCAGAGTGCTTTTGCCAGGTGTAACACAGAAGTTCTTATGGAAGCATACTGTGGGTGCATTATTTTTGTTTCACTTTTCATTTTTCTGTAAATGGCAAAAGGGCCATGACAATTTTTAGCTTAAGATGGGAAGACTCTAATCTAATGATTTTGAGAACCCTTAGGACCTCATCCATGGCTCTGGGGTTGTTTTCTGTTTATGTCAGCAGCTTTCAGTAGCTGCAGATCACAGCAGACAATGCCAGGCTTCTGCAACAACAGTTTGAAAGAAGGAGAAGATGAAATTTGGGCATGGAGCCTCCTGGTATGCTTGCGACCTTTTTCTTTCTCTCTTAAAAAAAGCACATCTTAAAAATTATCAGTGCAGTTTCAAATTGAGATGTTAACCAAAAAAACCAGCCTCTTTTGGGGGTGAAGGTAATGCTCCTATAGTCTAATGCTAAACTTTGTGCATGCTGTAGACAGAGTGAATTCCTTGAGAATGTATTGCAATGAAGAAAGGTGCATGCTTTAAAGGGTGGTGATGGGAATTTATAAAATGAGAGCAAGAACATTTCTACCTACTTAATACAGACACAGGGCATAAATTACATACAATCTCTTATATGCACAGTTTTGAGCACAAGTATTTGGAGATATGGCAGAGGCCCATGTTAATAGTTGCTCATATGTAATGTACATCTCAATCTGTACATCTACATTATTTCAGTTTGTCTATGAGAGGAATCTGAAAAGAGAAATTCAACTTATAGAAAAAGTTCAACAAACTATTAGAGTTGGAAGGAAATTGAAATAATGTCTTTCTCTTTTTAACCTACATACACTTATAGAAGATATGCTAGAACATAAGTCTTCTATGCTCCATTAGAAATAGCAAAAATTGTCTTGTTAATTGAAAAGCAACCACTGGGTTTGTATTGTGTGGGATGCAGGTCAGTGTAAAAGTCAAGTGAGTGATGTGCCTTGGAATGAATTACAGTTTTGAAGGATAGGTCCTGCATGCTCATTTTTGGTTTTGGCATTTAATGCCTTCCTCTCGTTCAAATATGTGGGAGGAATCAAATGTCAAAATCTTCACTGTGTATGATATATAATTTCTCTCTTGTATTTCAGTGGGAGGAACATCAGACCCCAAAATGATTATGTGTCTACTCATAAAGAATACATCTCTGCATATTTTAATGTCAGTTGCGGGAAATGCAGATGGGGTAAAATATTGTTGTCACCTTCCCCCTTCTGAGTTTCTGCTTGTGTTTTTTTATGTATCCTTGCAGGATGCCAACCCAGAACTTCAATTCTGTGTCTGGAGAACCTCTAGAGACACACGTCCCAGGATTTCAGAATCCCAGTCCAGATCTAGGTCAAAAAGAATGAAACCTAGGGTTTTTGTATAGAGCTTTTTATACTTGAAACAACATGCAAGACATCCTGAAAATTTCCCATTATTCTCAGTAATAACATGTCTGTTTTACAGTTGGAAAAATAGAGCCATGGGGAAGGTAATGGCCTAGTCACACTTTACAAGTCAGTGGCAAAATTTATGGAAGCTCAGCTCTGTAATTCTTAAAAACAACTGGGTTCAGTAATTTACAACCTTTTTGTGTTAACTGTATTCTCAAATATGGTTTCAGTTTAAATTTTGGTGCCGTTTATAGAATGAATCCTGAAGTGACAAGAAATAAAGTAGAGGAAGAGTGTGGGAGGTACTGTGTTGGATATGAGATGAATATTCTGCATGCCAGCAGCAGGGACTGCAGTGAGCCAGCAGGTCCTTTCCTGAGGTTTCTCTGGCTAGCTCTTGCACAGACCTTGAGGATGTTGCATCTTCCAGTAAATGATGGTAGGGAGATAAAGGACCACAATACAATTTGGACAGGCTCCTATGTCTGTTTGTATTGCTCCTAATGCTGAAGCATGCCCAGAGCAGCAGAATGGAGAGGGAAAAAAAGTGTCCTTGCCCTTGTAGGCTCTGGATTTTACCCTATGCCTTGTCTGGGTTTAGCTCCCTTCCATAGTGTGCTGCCTTGTGGTTGCTGTCTGTGTTTGGTCTTAGGCACAAATATCCTTCATGGTTCCCTGAGACAGGGCCAGGCAGGACCAAAATTTGTCCTGTGTCTCCTTGCACCTTGTTTAAAACAGCAGTTCTGAACAAGTTTTGTGGAGGGGTCCAAAGGCTATTAGAAAGAAAATCTTACATCAGCTTCAGGAGGGTTTGGATCAGGCCTTCCATGTCTGCTCTTACTCCTAGTGCGGTCTCTGGGATTTTTGCCAGGGATTCATTGGGAATAGTTTGACTTCACTGTGACCAGGACTGGGTCCAAGATGAGCATACACAAGGGGAATGAACAGTCTTTAAAAAATTTTTTAATTCCCTCTCAAGTCTCCACAGCAATGCAAAATGGTGTAAAGCAGCACAAACAACTACATATCCTAGGAACAGAGATGAGAATTCTAAGTACATGTAGTTTTATAGAATGTTATCAAGGCTCTCTAGTAGTTAATTTGATTAAATGGAGCTCCCTGAATGTTCTTTCTCTAAAAGTGATTTACAAAGTGTTTTAACATGAAGAGTTTCCAAAAGCACTTGGATGTCAAAGAAGAGCTATTAATCTTTATATTAGCATTCTGAAAAACAGCATGTGTTCCTTGATTAGTTGATATTTGTTTGCATTCTTCTTTTCTACAGAGGATTATCACTTTGACCTTTTTAAACATACTGTAGTTCTTTAACATGTAGAAATTAAATATTTTCATGTTTATAAACTGGCGTTAATCTGGCTTTCACTGATGTAAATAAGGACTGAAGCCCACAAAGAATACTGAAAAGCCTCAGATGTGAGATCTAATCATCTTTATCTCATGAAACACATTAGTGAGCAAGCTAGTATGCCATATGTTTGACCACCTTGGACAAGTCACATTGGGGCCAACCCTGGCCAGCTCTTCCCCTGCTGATTGTCTAACTGATTTCAGCAGGACTGATCAAATGAGATGAAGGATTTCTACCTCCTGCTTTTGCTGAAAAGAAACGCAGACAGGATTGGCCCAGTGGGCAGATTATAGGGTTTCCCTTGCAATGCAGATACAGGTCTTTCATGATTTTAAATAAATGCGAAGTGCTCTCTCTTAACAGAAAAGTAATAGACACTAATTTATGTGTGGTGTACTTCTGTTCCACGGTGGGTTTCAACTGTACCTTGGGTGTGTATTCCTTATTGATATTTCTGCTCTGTGTATGTGCAATTAAAAAGCCGTGTAAACTGACACAGCATTAGACTGGTGACACTTTCAGCCTCTTGGGACAGAAAGTGGGGCTGGAAGTTATAAACAGCAGAGGTGCTGTGCACTATCAAGCAGAGACAAAAGTAAGTATCATAAAGATTCATTTAAAAGGTCATATTTGATGAAATTCCAGCAGAAACTCCAAGACCACGTCACAGAAATTAATAGCTAGAGTCCAGGGCTTCAGCACATGCACTTGCTCCAAAATAAATTAAAAAGTACCCGTCTCTGTTGCCATGGTTAGGACTGTTGATATGCCACTTTGACATTTTCAGTGTCATCACTTTGACTCTTTATTCAGGTGAGAATCCTTAAATTAAATATTGCTTTTGATTGCTTAATAATACTTCTGCTTGGACAAAAACAGAAGAAAAAAGAAGCCATTCAATTAAGGATCTGCTGCCTGTTATAATTCTGACATCATGGACCCTTTGCCTATTTTACTAATCAATATTCATTAATTGTTATTCATTACTCATTAATAATCTGGATTCTGGAGAGGTCATAATGGAAGCCCTAGAAAAATAATTGTATCTTCAGGTGCAGCTGAACACTGGATCCTGGCAGCCCCTTGCAAACTTCCAGAGGCCACCAGAGCTGCAGCTGGAAACTGGCAGTATCTGCAACCTGGCTGGCAGAGGGTGAGGAGATCAGGCCACTGGTAATATCCCTTTATTTGGGTATGCAAAGGAACTCTGCCAAGTATTTTGCAATTTTAGGTGAGTTTTCTTGGTTATGCTTCAGGCTTTTGCTGTGTAAGTCTATTTCCCTTTCTCTCCTTTTGTCTGCCCAGCTCTGTTTCTTGCTATGTGATTTTCTTTGGTTACTCTAGCTTCTTGTTTAAATTCTGGTTGTCACTACTCTGCTGTGTCCTAACTGCTGGCTTCTGGCCATCTCAGTTCTTGTGTGCTCTTCTGACCTTGTGTTTCATACACCTAAGTCATAAATGTATTTCTTTTTTAACCTTCCTGTCTTCCCGTCTTCATCATCAAATATTAGATAAGTTAAATCTGCATACAAATTTATACATGCACATAAATTGGGAAGACAGATGATTAGGGGAGTATGGAACTTGAAAATAAGTAACATATATGCTTTTCCCACCTTGTAGGGAAATTTAGGTGGTTTGTGTTAGCACACTAGCTTATATTTGGTTAAAATAAGCACTTTACCTAACCCATTGACCCTAGTCCCAATCCCTGTTCCCTGGAGGATTTGGTTTGGCTTGGCAAATACTGTATAAAGGGGTAATCTACTCCCCTCTGCCAGCAGACTGTTGCCTGAGTCTGATAGTCATCTACTTAACTGGCTTTCATGAAGTGCAGAAATGCATGTTGGGCTGGGCCTGCTAATGGTGCATAGAGTTTTTCCTGCAGTAAACCCTAACACATTTTTAACAAAGTTTGAAGATTGTTATTTTTTGCAGAGCATTCGTGCAGACAGCTAAGTAATGGTGGGTGAATTCCCACATCCCCAAATTTAGGCTGGAATTTTCTACACCCAAACCCTTTTGCTTTGGCTGCAAGGCAGTAATACAGCACATTACAACTGGTCCAGTAGAGTCTGGAAAACTTTTGGTATGCTGCCACAAATCCCACAGTCTTTTGGCTGACCCATCACTGCCTATGTACAGCAGGGATAGCCAGCTTTTGTATAGGAGCCACTGTATTCCCAAGGAGGTATTTTGGGCAGACCAGATACAGCCACGTTTATGCACTTGAGTTTTAGAAACTTTCCAGACTCCATCTGCACACTGTTTCCCTTTCTTTCCCCTCTCCAAACAGCACCAAGCAGCCATGTGGCTGGCTGGTTGAGGTTGATACAGTGGGGTTGTGGGCCACCTTTTGCCACTGGGCTGCCACTTGACATTCTTGATCTGCATGAACTGCTCTTGCAGGGTGCTCACAGCTGTGTTGTGCAAAAGCTTTCTTTCACATCTAGCTTTACTCGAGTGTGACAAAAAGCCTGATGCCATATGGGATATTCATTCACACTAGGAATTTAGTACTATGTCTTGCCTGTCACTTAATTAGCTGTTATTTATTTTAATAGAATGCATAATGCAAGGAATTATTTTTGTTTAAGGGACTTAAATTGACTTAAAGCCATAGGGAAGAGGAAAAATCCCCACATCTACAAGAAGTAATAAAGTGCTTTTGTTTTTCTAAAATTATTACTATTTGAAGTCCAGTGTGACAGATCTGGAATATTGCAGTAAAGGTTGCACTGGGACTTCACAGTTATTTACTAGGTGATTATTTAGAGTCACTTTCTTTTAGTCAGTTGTAACATTTTACATTTTGGGGGCTTGACTGGGATATGGTATCACACTTGGTTCTAGCTGTGTTGCAGTAATCTCTGTGTGAGATGGAGCCAGAAAGACCTATAAAAGCAGCTGTTGCTTTCATTAAAACCATTACAAAGGTCTGTTTGTGGTGTCCCCAAAAATAATTCTGATAATTGGTTGTTAATTTTAATTACTCACCAGTTGAATATCTTGATAGGAGAAACAGGTATACATGTCCAGTTAAACAAAATAAACACATATTCAGTAATAACTGGACATTTGGGTAACATGTTAAATGTAATAATACTGTGCAGTGATGATTAATTTATAATGTTCATCAAACCAGTGGAAGCAGGATATAGTTAATATGATGTCATTGTTTAGATAGCCCCTTTTAATGACTTATTTATATACGTATGTTCAGTGTTACAAGGTGGTGAGTCGACACTTGTTAGTATTGGGCAAGCTGCATGATCCACTTGTGAAGCTGTTTTTCAGGCAGAAGGTGCACAGTGCCTGCAAGTTCTTGTTTCACTCTGACCTCCAGGCCCTCAGCAGAATCAGAACCAAAGAAGCAAGATATCTAAACTTCCCCATACTGTGAGAAGCAGCAGTCACAGGGTGCATGGCTGTCATGTTTAAATAGAAATAAAATATAGCCAGAAAATTTTGCTGTCTCCTTGGGGGCATGGTGTAGATGCAAGAAGCAGCAAGTGGACAAGAGATCACAGCTTCAGCTTGCCACCTTGTTCCTTTGCAGCCATCCACTGTGGGGTGCTGTACCCAAGGCTCAGGAGACACTAAAAGAGCCCTGCTGAAGGGAGCAAGGCTGTAGGAGCATTTAGTTAGTAAAATGCTTTGGGAATGCTGGAATTTCCTAATATTCTGTTCTCAGCACAATACCAAAACACAGCTCCATAGTAGCCACTGTGAAGAAAATTAAGTCTACCCCAGCCAAAACCAGCACACTGGATAAACCAATTATTTTTCCACTTCTCTTCACCTTTGCCTTGTGTTGTTTGAAGAATCCTGTCATTCCTTCTCACAGCACTGAAAGGAGGAACATATGCTGTATTTGAGTTAGCATTGAATCATGGGTGCTGTATACGGACCATCCCATGTGCCTCTACCTTGGCCCTTTCTGGGTGGCATTAATCTCAGCAGGGTACCACATCCTCAGCCTGCAGACAAGGATATTTCTGATGGCGAGGTGGTGAGAAGTAAGAAGGTGAGGGTACCACAGCATACATGAATCTTCACAAATTTATCATAATATGAATATGCAACAAGAGAAATGGAGAATTACTCTGGCTCTTTGAATAGCACATGCAGGGAAGTTAGGTTGGGGGTGAAGTTTATTTTTTTTTGCTCCAATTTATACCTATATACAACACACATTGTTGGCAAAAAGTAGAATTATGATTAATTCACTGTTATGGGCAGGCAGATTAGTCAGGTTATGGAATGGCTGTGACATGGAGAATGATAGAACAATTTTCTCATGAAAATTTTTCAGTTTTCCTAAGCATTTTGTTTTGTATCAACTCTAACAACTGTGTTTGCAGTCATTAGTTGTTCTTCTCCATATACTCTTATGCATTCTGGTTAAAAGTTTTTAGTCTTCTTTTAGCCTTTACTGGGATATTCCAGACCTGTCCCATTTCTCCACACAAATGAGCAGTAATTATGTGAGTTGACCACAAGGAAGATCAGAATTTATTTCCTATTCCATACTAAAAAGACAAGTAAACATAAAGCACATGAAAACTCTAAACAGTAACTTTCTCCTCTTTGATTCTGTTGTACATCTTTGTCCTTTGAACTCTAGACAAATAGGTTGTGGCAGAAAGACATGAAGATATTTTTGATAATAAAATTTACTAACTGAGGGTATTGTAAAAATCCTGACTTCCTTACAATAAAGAGTGTGCTAACAGTTCCTTCAGTACGCTGATTTGGTTTCAGTCCAAAATGTCCTAATAATAAGCAAGGTAATTTATCAGTTAAGAAAGGCATAAACTCCTTAGAATGATTTAACCTCAATATTTTGCCTATGCCCAACACTGTTAAAAAGGGATAATTTGTCCCATGTTCTACTTGAGTGCTGAATTGGAGTGAGTTCAGTGGTAAATATGTGTATAGAAGTTAAGCTGTCCATTTGACCATCTTGGCTCTAGAGACTACCTAATCCAGGTGGAAACACATGGTGTTGAGTAATATATTTGCCTACTCCCTCTAATTGCTGAAAGTCAAACCTTGCTTTTTACAGAAAACTTAGTGCAGTGGTTCTCATTCTGAAGTTTTGGTTTTACATGGGCTTTCAAATATTGATTTTATAAGTTTGAATTGTTTATTAAAATGTGACAGAAAAATAGTCATGCCAAGAAATGTGAGCTCTACAGATTTTTATTTTTTAAATTTTATTTTTTAGAAATTTGTCCTTTGCAAATATTGTGCACGGTGCAACTTTTATAAGAGTAACCTGAACATGGCTTTGGGTTGCAGACAGTGTAGTCAGGCTCTTCTAGGATAAATGAGGTGTCACTGCAAAATACCAGTATCAAAAACCAGGGGCAGTTTTAACCATGTCTGGGGTCTACTGCATGGTCAAAAGTTATTTATATGAATATTCTCACAGAGCACTGCAAACAGTGGAGGTTACTGCTGACAGATAATTGGGCCTGTCACTGCTGTACATTAATCTAAGCACACCTCTTTATCTGTACATGTCTAATACACAAACTACAAGATCCTCTCAGTTCAGATCACTTGTAACACTGTGCACTTCCATACTTCCAGTAACAGTATTTTTTTTCTGTTATGAAGTCATATTTAAAATGTGATGATTCAATACAAGCAGATAGATTTTTAGGTCAGTGTGCAGAGATTTAAGTGCCGTCTCTTATTGATGCTAATGCAAGTCAGGTGGCTAATACTCTGTACTGCTCACTGAAGATTCGCCCCAAGATGCCTTGAAAATTGCTTTTCATTGAAAGCACATTCAAAACTCACTTTTCTGTATATGATTTTTGCTACAGCAGTCTTACTATAGATATTAAGTTTGTCACTGAGGAGGAATCATAAAGTCAAACAGGGCTTTTAAAGAAAATCTCATGCAATAAAATTTTAAACTCTAGTTGATCTCTTGAACTGCAGCATTTCTCTGCTGAAGGTCATGACTGGTGTGCATTACAGTCGGCTCTGCACCTAGACTACTTTGTCCTTACAGTTTGGCACAACCCAGCTTTACCTGCATTTGCAGCCATGAGTATTACAGGATCAGATTTGGTTTCTCACATTAAAAAAACCACAACAACTTCATGCAGAGATAAATGACCTCCCAGACTAGAATGCTCATTTAGAAAAAAGTTTGTTTGCCAGCTGGTGAGTACATTAAGGCTTTCTTCCTTCTTCCAACTAGACAGTTCCGTAGAAGTTCCCTACCTTTGGTATAATTTCTGTTTCTAATAAATTTAGTTCTATAGCTTTCTTGGGGGTGTGTTTATGACTGCTAGATGCAAAAGGATTATTAATTTGCAGGCTAGCCATCCAGTGCTGCTGTTTGAAGATGAACAACTAACTTGACTGTGTATCTTTCTGTGATTCCATCTACTCCTTCCACAGGAGAGCTAAAGAGAAAAGTAACGATTTCCTGGGCACACTTGACTCTTGTGATGCACAAGGGCTGGTATGAGATAACTGGATAGTACTCTGTACTGTCCTAACCATCTGCATCAGACCTGAGTTAACAGAGTTTTGAGGGGAGGACCCTGTTGTGATTTCTGGTGCTGAATTTTATGATGTGAAGTTCTGGAGGGGAAAGAAGAAAGAAGCAAGTATGGATTTCTGTTGGGGAGTTAAATCCACTGATGATGGGACACTGCTTCTTTGAGGCTCTCTGGATCGTCCTTGTTTGCCAGGTCCATATATCAGTGCTCAGCCAAGATGTGAGTGGGTTCATTAAAGGAAACCTTAGTAAGGCTTGGTGATGCTGTGCATCTGTTCCATGGGGTTTCTTCAATTCAATCACTTCTGTGTTTTTCTGTCTTCTTGTTTTTTTGACAGAGAATGACCTACCTTTGAGTCCTTACATTTTCCTGTCAAATTTTTTCTTTTCAGTCAAGAACTGCTTTAAAGTCAAGAGAACATCTACTCAGCTGAACTCTGAGTCTGTTGTTTCAAAGAATCATAAAGAGACCTTGAAAAGTTACCTATCTTGACTTCCTTGCTCCAGTAATATCTCAGTAATATTAAAGTTCTGGAGATATTTTGCATTACTGACCAGGTATTAAAAGCCACAAATTTCAAAGGGAAAGGGATTGGAAGTCTAATTTGACTGGAACTCATGTATTAATTTTTTCTCCCCACAGATGATGCACTAGAGCTGCTCACTTAAATGCCTTAAACTATTTGTTTGAAAGATGAGTATATCACTGGATGCCTATTAAATAAATTTCTGCAGTAAACCATGATGGAGAGGGAAGAAATAAATTAGTGAAGACTTGGAGAATTAATGAATAGCCTCACTGGCCTAGAGGTATGAACCTCTGAAACAGGAAACAAGGAAATGCACAGTGTTGATCAGTACCTGCTCACAGGAATTGTTCACACATGGGTCAGATGTCCACTTTCTCTCCCACTCTTTGTTCCTGAAGATGCCACTGTGGATTAATTCTCTTCCATGCATTTCAAGCCTCTGCCTTGACTGTCTTGACTAACAATTTTTATGTCTACTGTGTAAACTTATGGGTTAGTTGAGCTCAGTAGGGTAGTGTGATAAGAAAGACTCATTCTCTTTTCACTTTTAAAGGATATTTCTACTTGCCTGTCAATCTAAAGCCATATTTTATTGTTACACAGCTGTGCAAAAGGAAGGATTCAGGAGACCTATTCCAAGAAGAGAACTTAGCAAGCAAACTTTATCTTACAATGCAAAAAAACCTCCTAAAAACTACAACAAACCTTACTGGGATGCAGAAATAAATATTGTCTACGTGTTTTATAAACTGTAAGTAATGATTTTGCACCCCAATTAGCACTTCAGAAGACTGGAGCAGATTAATAGCTGTATCAATAAAATTATTATTTTTTTCTTGACTAATTCTGAGACTGTCTCCTTTTTTGTAGAAAAAAGGAAGCTTTATTTTGGAAGACCAAGTTGCATGGAGTAAAAGCCTACATATTCATATTTTAATAAAGGCATTCTTCTCATGCTTAAAGCTTATTTAAACCCATCATTGAAGTCTGGATTTGTCAGACTGATGCTGGAATGAAAACTGGAAATAAGCTCTGGCCATGATGTAACCAAAGACCACTGATCTCAGGGAAAAGAAATCTTCTCTTCTATATTTGGGCTATGGTAAGCCCACTGTGAGCCAATACATATATGCAATATTAATGAGACTTTTCCTGCTAACTGGGGGACTTATAAATGGTAACAGTGTACTTGGCCTCTGTCTATCAGAATAGTAGAGGTCTTTTCTCTACTGGCTAGAGGAAAAATATCTTCTTTTTTTTTCTTTTTCAGCCCTACATAAGACAAAGTAGCTCATGCAAATGTATTCCCATATTATTTTTTCTGTGTAACCATTTCAGTGTGGTTCCCCTCCTTACAAATGAACTCTGTTTTCATACATGCTTGACAACTTATTGACAGATATAGGTTTAATTCCATGTGACCTCCATGGGTTTTCTGCCCAACAGAAGCTTCCTCTGGAAGAGATGCTCCAGTGCACAGATTAGAGAGAGCATCAGGTGGGGTTGTGTGGTTTACATCTTGGGTGGCTGTTGAATGGAGACAGAATAGCCTTTCAACAAGGAACATAGTTTTCCTCCTTGTCATTCCAGTCCTATTTGTTAGATCTGGGGAGTGCCTGCAATCTCTGAGTGTCAGCATTTCCAAAAATGGGGATTTAGAACTCCTAAGCTGTTTGCTGTCCAGTGTTTGTGCACACTTCGTTCAGTGCACATGCTTCATAATAAAAATAATACTCTGTAACCAGCAAGCAGGGACAGGGAAAGGTACAATGCATGTTCTCCCTGCTCAGGAGAACATAGCTAAAATATAGCACCACAACTGCAACTAGTGTTGTGAAAATTTTCCTTTCCAGAATGTCATTCAAAATCTTGCTGGCTCACAAATACAGGAATTCCACTGTGGTTTGTCATTAACACTGTCTGGGGAAAAAAACCCCAAGGGCTGCAAGTGTCTGAAAAGCCCAGTCCTATGAATATGCTAATGATGAGATTTTAGTTGGTTCCTAGCACTGCATGATAGGATGCTGCTGAGCTATAATTACTATGAGAACCAGGGCTCAGAATTTCCTGAATATTGTGGGTTTCACTTCTCAATGATAATATGGCATTAGTGTGTTTTTTTTGCCCTGAATGTTGAGTGTGCAGACAACTGGTCTTTTTTTACACTGGTGGAAATAGTCAACTAACTATAATTAGTAACATTCAACCCACTCTCCAAAATACCAGCGCTTGCTTCGGTCTCACGTTGTCAAGGTTTATTGCAAGCAGTCCAAGACCAGAGAGTTCAATTAGAAAATTAACTTATATGTTATTTTACCATATTAGAGAGTTGATTTCCTTCCAATTTGAAACAGATGATACATTGTTATAAAGGGTTGGGGTTGCACTTAATATTCGCCTATAAAAGAGGTAAGACGTACAAGACTTTTCCGCTACATTGGTTTAGGGCTTTAAAAATAATATACTTTTTACAAGCCTAACTGCAGATTTTATTCCTTTGAGTCACGTGTGCTTGGTGGAAACCACGTACTTTCAGTGCTTCTCAAAGCATAAAATGTGCAATAAAATTTTTTAAAAAGAATTTATACTATGTTTAGTTTTGTAAGGGAAAAAATCAGTAAGTTTAATCTAATGTCATTAAATGTTGTGGTTTTCAGGTAATTTGTAATCCAGAAACCTTTAGTATATTTGGCTAAATGGTAACAGAAAAGTTATAAGGAACACTGAAAAATTACTAGGATTACATTTGGGGCTAAATATTGACTATTAAAATGTTTGTACTTCAAATAAAGTGGTGTGACTGTTGGCTCACCAGATATCTAAGCTGAACCTCTACCTTTCAAAATGCTTGAATAATAAATTAAATGGACCTCCCACCTAGGTGACCTTGCTTCTGTTACCAGGAAGGAGCAGATGAAGGAAAAAACCCTTGAGCAGGAGCAGTGTCAGATGGAAGTTCAGTAGGAGCTGCTTAGGACAATGCACCATCCAAAAGCCTTTCTTCTGAGGACAGTCACAACAGCAGCTCTAAACAGCTTCTGGACTGCAGTGTGTTTGTCCACATTGCTCCCTTTTTCTGCAGCAAGTCAGCATTTCCACAGAGGCTCATGCAAGCAGGCAACCATGGATCTCATATATATGCTTGAATATTTTTTTCTGTGTGTGTGTCTCAGCTTTTGCTGCTCTTCTACAATGTGGCATGTCAGCCAGCATAAACAATGCTGGGATTCATTAAGAATATAAATAAGCTGATTGCTGATGGTTTGCTGTGGGAAGCAATGACACCCATAGGAGTCCCAGTGGATGTTTAGAGGGTGTGGTGAGAAAAGATAAAGATTTTTCTCCAGGCCTTAATGTGTATAGGGCCAGTTGTGCTTATAAAGTAGCTGAGTGGATGAGCTATTTGAGGAAGAGTGCAGTGTTACCTTTTGGAGACAGAATAAAAAGATATTTCAAATAGGAGGCAGATGAATAGTCATGACCTTTAGTGGAACCCTTCCAGTATAGTTTGTTTGAATCTTTTTCTTCATTAGTGTTTCCCAAAGGTGAATTCAGTAACAGAGTACCTCATGATAACTGAGCATGCAGCACTTAGTGGCATATTATGAAAATAAAAATAACTTCATATCTAAACCATTCTCCTTCTTATCTCCCATAACAGCAATATCTGTCTGCAAATTTTATTTTACTTGGGGAGTTCAGGTTACCACCTTTCCAGCACGTTTTACCAGTTCTATCCAAAACCAATCCTGATTTTTATAAGTCAATAAATGGATGGAGTACTTTTAATAAGAAACCCTGAGAAGTCAAAAAAACTGGAAAAGGAGATCAGGGAAAATTACCAATCTGTTGAGAATATGATGTTGCCAAATCCAAAGAAGAAAATAAATCTTGATGCCACGTTTTGGAAAACAGTCACAGACAGATGGAATTCTGAGTGATGTCCTTCTGCAGGAGTTACTCAAGTTCAGTTTGGTGTTTTCCACTTCTGACAGATGCTGGAAAAGGGCAGTTTTAAGTAACAGGCTTGAAGTATGCACTGTTACTAATCCAAGGAATTACACATGAACATTAAAATAAAAAAAAAATCAGGTACCACAGCTTTGCATCCAGAAGGGAACAATTAAATGCTTTTATATGATATTAGAACGGCAGAACTGAAAGGGTTTGGGTTTTGTTTGTTTTGTTTTGTTTTGTTTTCCTATCAAGAAAAGAATTGTTAAAAAGGGGAATGGTGTTTCCCTAAGTACTCATATAGCCATTATTTTTAGGGTTTCTTCTGTGAGGTTCATGTTTTTCAGAAAGAAAGCAGCAGTGCCTAGTGGTAAGTGATATAACCAGAGAGCAAATCTTAAACTTTAGTAACTGAACAATTTCACTCAATAGCACTTCATATATCATATCAGAAAGGAGAATAAAATTCATTCTGTGAATTTCTTTCTTTCAGAAGGGATCCAGTCATCCCTTACATATGGGAGCTCTCCAGAAATAATACACCCATCATTAGAAGAGCTAAGATGAAATTACTGAGAGCTTGATGAGATCCCATGCTCTCTTTTTTGTTTGCAGTAATGAGGGTGACTGAAGAGGAAGAGACAAGACTTTTCTCTGCAGAGAAATGTGTGGGGAATGAATCCAGCTGTCCCAAAGCAAATTGTTATGGAGATACTTGGTAAAATTTCTAATCCTTAGTTCCCTATTTTCTTACAATCTCCCACAAATGAAACCCAGATAAAAGCTCCAGGAGGGAAAACAGAGGTATAAACTGCTCACCGGTGGGATCTGCAGAACATTCAGCGCTGGTAGCTTTAGGTTATGGTTGCTCCTCCAGAGAACATGGAATTTCCTTGTTATCTTGTGAGTAGGTGCTCTATTTTCCTCTGGTACCTTGCACTCTCAGTCTGACTCTTCTCTCATGACAAAAATCTTATGGGTCTGGCAGCTGGCTAAGTGCAGTCCTTTGAAAATCTGCGTGAGATTTCAAGTAGATTACATATTTCCCTTTCCCCCTTCAAATTAGTCTTTTCTAAGGCAATTGCATGTGGTCAACTAACCTGGGACCAGAGGGTGCTGCACTTAGATGAAAAAAAGGTTGGATGAAGCAACATGCCACTGTGTTTGTGTCACTGTCCAACAAGTAGCAATGTCACCTGAGAACTTCAGGGTTCTTACAGCAGCAGGCAGATTTTGTTTGAGGCACTGCTGTTGTTTCAGTCTGAGAAGCCAGCCTGTGTTCTGTGCCTCATCAGGCCTGGTTGGTGTGCAAAGATATGGTATGTGGATTTTGTACCCTTGTGTATTTTATATCAGCCTGCAGAAAAGTCAGTGCCTTGGCCAGGCTACTCCATCCCCTAACTGAAGAAGCAGCTCCACTAAAACTTATGCTGATGTCACAGTCACTGGAATTCACACCTTAGATCAACACAGGTTAATTTTTTCTTTTTTTTTTTTTCTTTTTTTTTTTCTTTTTACTTGTTGATGCAGCTTGAAGTAGAGCACAGAGAAGGTGACGTGATTTGCAGCATGAAATGTACAATATACTTATTGCTACTTTCCATTCTTCATCCAAAATAATGTGTGTTCCCCCAGCCTTTAACACATCTGCTCTGCTACTTTCTGGGTTTTAAAAGAACAAAATAATAACTCTAGATCTATGAGTAATGTTTCTTTAGCACCATTTAAAAGAGGGAGATTTTTTTTTTTATTTAAAGAAGGAAGAGATTTTTTAATAGGTGGGAACACCATCCTCCCAGTATAGAGGTTGTTGACAGGTATCACACAGGATAAGAGATATTCAATAAGGGAGGTAGTGAAAGAGATCACAATTTCTACTAAAATGAATTCTAACCTGGTGTGACTTGCCATAAGATAAAGACATTGTTATATTGTTTTAATGCCATCTAGGATTCTAAGAGTTAGCAACTGCAATCTATATTCCATTCAGAAGTGAAGACTGAGGGGGCAATCTGTGTCTCTATCAATTATCAGTTTCCAAAGGGACGGTGCCAAGAGGGTGCATCCAGAAACTTGAACACAGGAATTCCACCTGAACATGAGGAAGAACTTCACGATGCAGTGGCCAAACACTGGAACAGCTTGTCCAGAGAGACTGTGGAGTTTCCCTCCCTGGAGATATTCAGGAATCATCTGGACACAATCCTGAGTAAAGTGCTCTAGGGGAGCCTGCCTGAGCAGAGAGGTTGGACTAGCTGACCTCCCGTGGGTCCTTCCAAACTCAACCATCCTATGATTCTGTGATATTTCAGTAAATATTTTTGGCACAGAGTTATCCTCATGTCAATTAAATCACAGCTCTGTTTTCAGTAAGTGTGGGAGTTAGCTGGTTAATTGTCAGCTACTGAAAAGAAAAAATTCAGTACAGCTTTGTTGCGTTTTCTTTGTAGGCTGAAAAGAAAAATGAATATTTCTCCAGAGCATATTTCCTAGTATATAATGAACCAAATGTTGAACAGATGTACTTAAAAGTGTGGAAAAATCAAATGAAAGGCATATTTAGGATTTATAGAGTTGAAAACCAAAAAAATAAAAAACCAATGGAAATAAGAATGTTGATGAACAGAAACTATGTTGTTAATACAGAAATTTTTACTGTAAGTTTAAGAAAAGTTGGCTTCTATGTCCCCAAACTGGAATCTGGAATTATATAAATTGTGGTTAAAAAATGATGCAACATTTCTCCTGAAAAATAAAATTTAGCTCTAAAATATGTTTTATGTTAATTTTAAATTGACAATGACTAGTGCAGCTTCATAAAATTGTACTTCTTCCAAGAATCATTAAACTCATAGAGGTCAGTGAGCTACAAAACATTGACTATTTCCCCCCACATTTTAAAATCATAAAATTAAGACTACAGATGACCAGAAAAATAAGGCAGATTTTTATTTCAGTAGCAATGCTTTGTCACAGCTGCTGCTGAAGCATAGTCTCTTCACCCAGGTAAGGGAGCATAACAGTGCACCATTTATTTCAGTAAGACAGCTGCATATTTCTAAAATGAGCTGTGGCCTTCATTCAGAAAAAACACCCCTGTCCTGGAAAGCAGCCTCTTTAGACGACCACAGTTACAACAGCTCTACTGCAGAAAGCATTTGAGCTTGGGACTTAGGGAATTAAACACATGCTTAAGTGCTTTTCCTTAATAGGGATACATTTAGGCATGTGAATTGAGGCTTGTATAGACCGGTAAACAAGGGAATTTTCAAACAGTTATCAGCCATCTGTATTAAGTAATCCACATAATAAGTGGAACTTTTGAGATGGATATCAGCTGATACTGTGTCTTGTACTGGGGAAGAGATTTTGACATGAAGTTCTTCATTAAAACAACTCTGCAATCAAGAAATGTACATTGCACTTAGGTGAAAAGCTGCTAAATATTACTGAGTATTTTGTCTTCCTATCTCATGCTCTTCAGACAATTAAATTAAGAGGCAAAAAGATTTGAGAGACAAGAACAGGAGCAGGCTTCGGTAATGATTTGAGTCCTGGCTTGTCCAATTGGTTCTTGCCAATTAGACCAATCACTTGTGAACAATTCAAGTTTTAGGCACCCAAGTAAGTGGATTGATGTATTCCAAAGTGCTGAGGAACTTTGGTTAACTGCTATTAGTTTGATTGATTTACCAATATGATGATAATAGCTCATATTGCCATTAAGAATTTAGTTTTAGACTTTGTCTTCTATGCTTTGGGTTTGGTAAGTCCTCAGTGGACCTTCAGAGTGTGTACCTCATAGGCCTGAAGGGAGAGCAAGCCTGCATTTGTATCTCTGTCTAAAGCCTTTGCTGCTAAGTAAGATTTTTCAGCAGACAGGTAAATATCATAAATTTAGACTCTGACAAAATGAATTTGGGAGAAGATATCCTGTGTCTAGGGAAGCCCAAGTTGTCACTGTGGTGGTGCTTCTGACAGAAATTGCACTGTGCTTCTCAGATATTGCATAGCTTCCCATCTGAGCACTCTATAGCCAGAAAAGTGGCTCTCTGTTTATTCCTTAGTCCCTGGCATCTTTCTTCAGTACTTACACAGTAACTGTGTCCTTAGAGGCCAGCAGCCCCAGGGCTTTACTGAGATGACACCTGGTTTCAGTCTGTTTACTTCTGATTGTGTGTTGACTTTTGCTATTAAGAATATCTGCAAAACTTGCCTTCAGGAGAGAACGATGAGTTATGCTCTGGTTAACATTCAGAGTGGCAGAAGCTGAACCCTCTCTGCAAAGGGAGTGACATTGCATCTGCACAGGGCTAAGCTGTGCTGTTCTCTCAGGGCTGTATCTGCATGATGGCCCTGCTGAATGATGACACTGACAGGTCCCCAAGCTGGACAGATGTCCTGAATGAAAAGGGTCTGATCCTCTAATCCAAATGGGAGGGAGGCAGGCAGTCAGCTCAGCCATCTCTGCATCATCAGCTTGCAGTCTGACCTGGACTTGAAGCTGGGAAGCTAGAAGGGAATGTGTGGGAAATTGAAGGTGTTGGAAGAGGGATACACTTTAAGTTGTGGTAGGTATTGTCTCTTTTCTTCAGTCAAGAGAAATGGTGGGAAAGATGCTCCTGGGGATATTACATTAAAGACAATTTGCTTCCAGAAAGCTCAGAGGATAGCTGCAAAGGAGACCAGCAGTGCCTCTTGGAGAACACTGGGCTGCAATGTACATACTTGAGCCTCTTTAGAACTATTAAAGTAATGCATTAGCAAGAGTAGAATAGAGGTGAGATTTGAGCCCCCGTCTACATTTTTCTCACTAAAAATTTACAGATTTATTTGTCTGTCTCCAGGTAGCATGTGTAATACTCACTATGTGTCAAAGCTAATTTTCCTAACAGAGAGGGTTTTTGAAGACACCATGTCTTTCACCTTTACCATCATAACTGGTGGTCATTTGCTTACTCAAATAATAGATTAGTGGGTCAATCTAAAAGCTATATTGTGCTGTCAAAGGGATTTTGTTTGAAAATTGAGGATATAATGTGGTCTGCTGGGGACACAAAGGGGGGATTTTTGAAGGCTACAGAATTTAAAAGGCTCACCGCCTCTCTCCCTTCATTTATTTATGTACTTATTTTTCAAATGTTTGCATTGATGGCTGCCATTTTCCCACTAATTTTGAAGAGCATTTATTTCAGAGAGGTGTATCAGCTTAATTAATTCTAAAAACAAATAATTTAACATACTATACCTAGGTATTAACCTCAGAGACCAGAAATAAGGATGGGTTATTTATTGAAATTATAGAAAGAAAATTAATCAGATGCCATTTAGATACTGGTGGTTGTCCCAGTTAAACTGTAGAGCCATATTGTCCCTTGTATTGATTATAGTCCCCTTTTCATATATTATAGTCTTTTGTCACAACTGCTGCTGTAAGGAATCAGCATAGTGGGTAAACATCAGCCCTGCTCTCACTGTTACATCCCTGTTTGCAAAGATCTCTGTTCAAACAGACCTTTCTTCTCATCCAAAATCTGAATGAAATAATACAACTAAACATAGGCACCAGAGGACAGAGTGATCTCTTTGTCTTTATGATTTGCAAGCCTGGCTGCTTTCTCAGGTATCTGCAGAATCTTTTGTACAATATGGAGCAGAAGAAAGCTGCAGTCCTAATTTTGACTTGTGTATCACCCCATTGAAGATGAATGAGCACGTGCAGATGTTATGCAGATTTGTCTCATAGTCTGTGGTGTCTTGGGAATCTTTGGCAGCAATTCCTATAAAGTCTTGACAGTGACAAAAATAGTTGAAGGTCATATTTGAAAATCCATTTTTACTTGATTCCAGAGTTTCCCTTGGTCTTTCTTCTTCACTGTGAATCTCAGAATTCTTCATTTCTACAGCTCTAGGGCTTGCTGTAGATCACGTGCTTTAGTCACAAAATGTGCTACAGTGTAAAATCTAAAATACATGTAACAATGTCATTAGCATGAAGCTGACAGAGTGGTGTCCTCCTGAGGCTGTGATCCACTGCTCTGAACATTAAAAGAAACTTAAAAAGGACACATTCTTTATCAGCCCTTTCCATAATGACTCAATAGAACATGTTGAAGTACAGTAAGTGATGTACTTCTGCT
The DNA here is from genome assembly GCA_013397375.1 of Toxostoma redivivum. NCBI lineage: Eukaryota > Metazoa > Chordata > Aves > Passeriformes > Mimidae > Toxostoma > Toxostoma redivivum. The sequence continues at coordinate 330,889 of VXBI01003609.1, forward strand.
AGGAGAATGGGAGTCAAAATACTCAATATCATTTTCAGAATGGTATTTATTCTTCTGTTTGTATTCACCTTCATCTCCTAAAATTGGGTCACAGTGTGAACTGCTGTCATGACTACATCTCTTTCATGATCTTTGCTTTCCATTTGTCTTTTGAATGATGAAATCTTACAAATTCAGTTCCTTTTCAGATACTTTTTTTTAATTAGCCAAATAAAGAATTAAAACAATCTTCTACTCATTGCTGGTTCCGACTCTAAAGTAAAAATGTGAAAATAGGCTTGCATGTGAAGTTTCAGAATGTACTGCATCTTTCTGAAGTTAAAAAAAATTAGATACAAGATCTATATTTCATCCCTCACTTAGGAAAATGCAAAACATGAAACCAGCAAATAGAAACAGAGAATGGCATATTCAATTTAAAAAAAGTCTTGTTGCTTAGCATTCAAGCTGTTTGCAGCTGATTCTAGATTCTGTAGTAATAGCATCAGTCTGCAGTTAGTATTACATGGAGTGGTTTCAGCTCACCTGTTAATTCAGGCAAAAAATGTTATATTAGTAAGTCAATAACCACAGGCTTTCAACAAGGAGCCCAGAGAAATGGGAAATCGAATACTCTTTCCTATGAAGGAACAAGAATTTATATCAAGTGTACTGATTGCCCTGCAGAGCATGATGTGGTGCAACAAGTGAAATCCTTAGCTCCAGATTTCACACTTCACATTAACTCATTACTCATGTATACGACAATTCCAAGTTTGTTTTGCTTTACGTTTTTAGTAGCAGACACAATTTAAAAGGCTCAACATGTGACTGTCAGTCCAGTACAATCTCATCAAAATGTTCACATTCACAAGCATTTCAAAAAGTATAGAGCACAAGATCCTTCCCTTTGATGATTGAAGTTATGTCAGTCTGTTTGAATAAGGTTTGACATTAATTTGTTCAGCAATTTATAACTTCTCCTAAAATGCCATTTCTAAGTATCATAATTTGGGGTTATTCTACATTTGTTTTTAAAAGCCCTTATGCCAAATAGTTGATGCTTATTTAAAGCAGTTACAACTGCATCAATTTGCAAAGTACTAGATTGATTTGGGGCACTTGAAACTATTTATACTGTAATATTTTATGTTAGAGGAGTGTTGTCCTGCCAGTTATGCAGTCACTTGGACAAGTCATTGCTGTATCTAATATTGTTTATCTATAAAATGGGATAAGAAAGTTGATGACTGGTTGTTAGGTTCAGTCGTCATTTATTTGGAGCAAGGATTGCTGTCTTGTGAAAGAAATAAAAGTGATTGAAATAGATAGTATGATATTCCGACATGGGAAGTCCCAGTATGTGTCACTCCTGTCTTTTCCCAACAGGAGAACAAGTGCTCCTCTTCAAAATGTCTCTATGACACAACCAGATATCAGCCAATTTTTAGTGGAAATGGAGCAATGAAAATGGTTTGCAGAATTTAGATGTTTTTTGCATTATAAAAAAATCATTATAATAAATGGAAATTCATATGCTGAAATTCAAAATTAGCTGCTCTACCTTGTCATTTTGAGATGTGTACTAAGATGTTTTCTTCCATCTGTAGGGTGAACCTCATAAAAGTATCTTATTTTCCTTCTCTTTAATTTCGTGGCAGCTGATTGTCGGCATCAGTACTGTGTCTGCTGGGTGAATCTCACCACTCTTTTTATTGCCTTTGTGTACATAAAAGTCCATTTGGCATTATGGGAATGTATGCACTGGACAAGAGAATAATAGTGAAAAGATCTGCCAGACAGATCAGAGAGGTAAAATTAGTTCTTAAATTTCAGTTTAAATTTCTTTTTAGTTTTTTTTTCTTTCTTTTTTTCTTTTTTCTTCTTTTTTTTGTATGTAGGCTGATAACTTTTTCTGGATATTTCTTCAGTGTATACTTCCTAATATTTCATGTGCCAAGTACTGAACAGATGTACTTCTAGCCTGGATAAATTAAGAGACACATACTTAGGACATGAAGCTGGAAATTCAGAAAGCACTAGACAGCCAAGTTTTGAGCTGAAACTTCACACTGACAACATATCTCCTGCTATAGTAAAATGTGGCATTCAAATGATAATATCAGTATATCATAAATACTGAGAACCTAGATTTCCAATAATCTGAACATCACCTTCACTGTTACCTCCCTTGCCCTCCAGGCTCATGCATTTGTCCAGACTGAAAGTGAAGTTCTCTAGTCAGGAATATGAGGTACTACCACACCCATTGAAGCTGGTGTGACCAAGAGTCAAAATTGTATGAAATTTAGTACAAAAACTCCCATTAATGTCTATTTCAGTCTCTTATTTTCCACTGGCACTCCTGGAATGTCCTCCAGCATCACTTTAGCTGCCTCAGGAGCCTTACAACTGCAGGAGAAACATTGTTTGTGGAGAGGGAGTAAGTGTCGAGTATTACTTGCAGGTTTGGAGGAAAGGCCATATAAATGAAGCTGAATCTCCAATATTTTAAATCTCTCATAGGATTATAGGAATTTGAGTTATTCTGTAGTCAATATTGCTTTGGAAAGGCTGGATTTCCAGATCTCCTGGAATCAACTGCTGCATGAAATCTTTGTTCAAAGAAGCAATAAAATTGCAGTAGTGTAATACAAAGATGAGAGTGGAAATTAAAATAAGATAGTATTTTAACTCCCTGAAACTAGCCATGTAATCTCTCACCGGGTCACATTTATATAGGAGCAGACTTCTACATTTCCTGTGCACTAATGAATGCATTTCCATGCTCACACAATGACAGGAACAAATGTAAATGATCATGAACCACATGGAATAACCACAGTGCCAAGCTGCTGCAGGCTTTCTTTCAGTAGCACCTATGGGATCATAGGACAGGTGAGGTTGGAAGGAGCCTCAGGATGTTATCTAAGTAATACAGTGACATAAAACATGCAGACATTGACTCAAAACAAGAAAGAGCAAAATCAAGATCAAGTTAAAGCATGACTTGAAGTGAGGAGGTAACTTAGGTGGAGAGTAAGTCTGCTGTAAAGAGAAGGATCTAAGCAGGGCTCCTCTCAGAATGAGTCTCTGTGACTTTCCCCTCTTTTGGCATGTGGTACTCAGCATCAAAGGCACTTTCTTTTGTGAGGATGAGGCTGCCTGGCAGTACTGCCACGTCTTGTGCCATTCCAGGGCTGCCAAGTTAACCTGCAGAAGTGCAAGTTATGCAGCAGTAGTTGAACAAATTTTGAGGATAGGGCAAATGGTCTTAGAAAATGACAGCACTGATAAAAAAATAAGTTCAGGCCATTGACTATTCTCTTATATGGTAAATGGAATTGCTTCCTGATATGAAACAGATAACACAGCATTTTGATGGGCTATCTGACTATTTAATGTACACTGAAATGTGATTTTGAAATGATTAGCAAAAGAGAAAAACATTTGAGAAAGCCATCTAATCCTGCTTCCTCCTTTTAGCTCCAGAGAACCAGAGAAACGGTAGCATTTGAAATTGCGATTTCCTCTTTCGTGTAATTATTATGGGAGCTGGAATGATTAACAAAACAGAAAACAAGCACTTAGCAGACACATAAAAACTATTAAATAGACAGAAAAAACACTTATGCTCTGTATTTGCTCTGCTGTTAGCAGTGCAGTTTCAGAGACACTACCTCAGCGTTACTATTTAACACATGAGTTTTAAAGATTCAAACAAGAGCAGACAGGTTTCATTAACATAGGAGGTCCCTGAAGAAATAAATATTTATTAAACTTTCAGTGATGTAAAAGAGTGAAGTTTTTTTAACACACTTCAAGGGTTGTTGTACTGCCTGCCAAATACATACCTGGTGAGCTATTTAGAAACTTCCTGTTCCACATGCTAATTAACAGTCTATGAATTTTAACTTAAATTAGGGTCACATAGCTGAAACGTATTTCAGAGGAGGCCTGCATTTGTCATTCAAAGACACTGCCAAGGTTTTAAGGCCTTGCTATAAAGTAGATTTCACAGCTTGAAAAACTAGTTCTCCAATAACAACTGGGTCAAAACTGGGAGGAACTCTTATGCACTGAGTCACATGAGGTGCATTAGATGTACTTACATTTGAAATCAGAGTTTATCCAAAACTGGAACATTCAAGATAAACCTCTTTGCATCCTTGTAGGCAGTGTTGCCTTGGATTCAGATCCCTACAAGATCATGTTTCTCTGCTTTATGTTGCAGTGAGATTCACTGAACACATAGCAACATCTTTGGGCAAAAGTGCTCCTCTTCAGTGCCTCTGGGCACATATTTTGGGGGGAACAGCAGCAAAGATGACTGCAATGTCTTCTGCCCATGTTCAGTGGTGTATTGACAGAGTCATTTCCAAAGCAGTGGTGTAGCACCACAACTCCCTCTTCCTACTGCTTGCTCAGCTGCATCTTGCAGACAAATGTCTTCTTGATATGTAAATATCTTGATTAGACTATCTTTAGAAATATTTTTAACTGTTTGCTAGATGGAGGTGTATGATTTCCAAATGCTATTTTTCATTCTTTTTTTCCTTCCCCTCAAGTACAATCACTACCCTGAAGCAGTGATTACAGCAGAGCTTTCCAACCAAGGTGATCAAGGTGTCACTGCATAAATTGTTATTACTTATCTATACATATCTTAATGTCTTTGCATCTTAGTAATTTAAAAATATATTACTTCATACTTTTATAATTGATTTGGAAGTTAAGATTCACTTAGTAAATATTATTCTGTCCTTTCCATCATGTATCACTTCCCCATTATTTAGCTGCAGTCTTGATGATTTTCAGCCCTAGGTATGGAAAAATGAGTTTACTTTTTGCAAATTGTAGGCTCAGCTGTCTAGGAAAAGGGCATGTAAGCCACATCTATATAATGTGGCTTTTATCCTGGTATTCCAGGTGCATTCTTAACTGTATGGGGAGCCAAAGGACCCAGAATCAGAATGAACAGTGGTAATCTGGTGATCCAAGGCTAGACCAAACTTGAGTTAAAACCAGTAAGAAAAAAGTGAGAAAGATGTGGAGGAAGTGAATATGAGATGCCATGCTAGCTGGAAGTGTTGAGATTTACAGTTTTTCTTGTGACCTTAGATAGGGAGGAGGAAAGGAAGGATGAAGAAGGTAAGAGAGGAATGACAGCAGTTGCTGGAATCTGCCAGCCCTTGTTCCAGCTGTTCTTGCCACATAGCACCTGTGATTCCTTCCTTGGCAGTTGCAGCAGTAACAAGAATGACTCTTGAAGGCTCTATTGTAGGAAAAGTTATAAGGTTCCAGTTGTTTTTCTCCTCCAGCATACTGGAAACTACCAACTTTTTCTATGGAGAGAGTAGCTCCTAACAAGAAAGACCCTTGGATGGATAGTGAAGATTATTAAATAGCTATGTGGAAGCTATATTACCTCACATTTAGTACCTATGATCACATCAGGATCATGAGGTCAAATTTTGACATCCACGACTGAAAAAGAAAAAGTGGACAGAGTTCAAAGAGAATCTGCAAGGATGACCCAAAAGATTGGGAAATATGTTTTCCACTCTGAAAACAAGTTCACACTACTTCTTCCATTAAACAAGAAATTAAGTCTTTAGAGTTAGACTTAAAAGCATACAAGAAAACCCTTATGGGGGTCTAAACCAGTTGTTCTGTCTGGCTGTTAGCAATCTAGCAAGATCCAAATATTTAATGTAATTAAACATTGGAACAGCCTAGCTAGTTCCTCACTATTGAAAACTTGAAAACAAAATGTGCATGCTTTTCTCAAAATCATGTTTGTAACTCCTGTGTAGAGATTGGAGTCAAAGGCAGGAGTTAATAAGGCTGCTTCCCTTTTGTGTACAGGGGATTATTCTGATTATCACTGTAATCTCTTCTACCACAGCCTATGTACCCCCTGAAATACAACCATGTCCTATATATTAATTCTCTCCCTTTAAAATTCTCCACATGGTGAGGGCACTGCAAGCACAGGGGGTTCTGTGAGCAGGATTCTTATAGTGATCCTTCCTATGCATGGGTTCTCTGGCATGTAAGATGTTTCCCTTCATTCTGCATCCTCTCTTTCTGTGAAAACATCAATAAAGTGCCTTTCTATGCCTCTGCCTGGCACATATCTTCATGAAATTTGCAGGAGTGAGGCACATGGAAAGAATATAAACCTGCAAGCCTTGTTTGATGATGGAAACATTTTGAAAAAGAAAGTAGTTTCCCTGATTATCACTAAATATGGTGACACAGGGACAATAAACTGATGATCTGGTGGTTGGCTGAATTTTCAGTGATATTGCTAAAACATCCCACTCAAATTCCAGTGTACCATCTGGATCTTCAAGGATTCAGCTAAAAAGCCTAATGTCTTTCTTTGAGATGTTTTAATTCAAGCTTTTGGAAATGCTCTGGAGCAAGTTCCCGCTTGGAATTCAAATTGGAGAAACAGGTCAAATTGCAAGGAAGCAAAGAGCCTATAGAATACTGAATAAAGTTGGATATTCCCATAGTAGCTGGGCAAAATATGTGTTGTAAATGTGGATTTTAGGAACTAGACCATTCACCTTCTGCTTTTTGCCTCAAATTTATACTGAACATATAAAAGTCCATGACTTTAATAAGGCCAGTGTTTGACTGAATGGTTTCATCAGCCCTTGACTATATCTCTGGATGTTCATGTGCAATACTTGTAACTTTAGACTGACTCAAGTGTTCATGTCAGAAAACAAAAATGGGTCAGTCTAGATCTCACTTTTTTGCTTTGCTGATCTTATTTGTTTGTTTTGTTATTGTTTATCTTTTTTTTTAACCATAAATTTGTAATCTTTAAGTTGTAGGATTGATATGCATTACAAGTAGTGTTTTCTCTTGTATAACATTCAAGGACAGCTTTATGGGGTGAAACTAGCAGTCTATCACAGGATCTCTCCCTTGATACCTAGGGAAACTATTATTAGTGGGATTTTTAGAGTAATCCTTCCCTAGTGGACATTCTTTGCACTTTGTAACTGATGGTTTATAAACTGCATGAGCTTCCTCACCATGCATCTGGGCCATCATGTTACATAGTCACGGCTGGACTATCTTCCATTAAATGGTTTAGCCCTTTAAAATCCTTCTCCTTTCTCATGGTGTCCTGTGGCAATGAGTTCTACGTTATAGCTGCTGTGAGAATAAGTATTTTTATTCACTTTTAGCCTGATACTTAATAATTACATAGATTCCCACTGATTTCAAGATGATGAGAAAAGCAGAGTGATTTCTGTTTGGTTTCTCCATATCAGTCATTATTCTAAAGCTGCCTATTCTATCTTCTCTCAGTCATCTCCTTTCCAAGATGAAGACTAATAGTCAGTCTAACTGATCTTTCATCCAATGGAAACAGTTTAATGTACTTGGTAATTTCTGTAGACATTGTATACTTTCTTCTTTTGTTTCATCCTCTGTTTTCATTGGATGGTCATCATCACTGGTCATGATGATGATTTCTAACATTTTTCTATTCTTTTGCTTTTTTGTTTTGTTTTCCTGTTCCGTTTTGTGTTTTGGCTGTTGCTCAACAAGATGCTCCTGATTTCAGAGAACCTTTTCCAACAAGCTTGGCCCATATTTAAGAATCTTTAAGTAGCTGTTCTCCCCCCACCCCAATCCTGCATTGCACTTACTGACACCGAGTTACATCAGTTCCATAAGATTCTTTTGCAGTTACTTTGGCTCTGTGACCCTCTGCAACACCAGCTGAAGGGTCACAGAGGTCAGCACTAGAGCAATTAATTTGCTAAACTGAATGCCAGCCATGTGATTGTATATGTGTATCTGCACACGTGTGTGTGTGTGTCTACTCATGCTCCTCTCAAAGGATGAGGCTGAAGCTCAGGATTGCTTTCGAAGGAGTCTGTTTTTAAGTCAGAGTCAGGACTTATCACAGCTTCCTCTTGGGATATGCATTCTGCATGTTTCTGAAAAATCCTGGCATGGTGCTAGATTATATGAGATCACAAGAAATATATTAAGTAGTCAGGGAAAAAAAATAAAGGAACTGCAAGGTTGGGGGTACATAATAGATAAGAAGGAAAAAAAACAATTTCTGTTCCAGTTCCAGATGATTTGTACTGTTTATTTCCTCAGGTCTAAGACTGTAGATGGCCACCAACTTCCTCCCAGTGTCCTTGGATTAGCCTCTGTGTGGAACAACTTCCTCCTGGTGAAGGCAGAGCTGAGGTGTAGACACCCATGTTGTCCATTCCAGCCAACAAGCTACCTGGGGCAGATGTTATCTGGAGGTGATGTGTGGATCCTGAGGAAAAGAGAGATGCATCCATAGTACACTTTGGATCTTTGTAGCTGGGCAATGATGTTGCCATCCAGATTTGTGAAAAGGCAGGCTGTAAAGCATCACTCTTAAGAGAAGAGAGAGCAGTTGTTGTGTTTTCTTCTCTCCTTTTGTACTGTTACTCCTTTTATTTACAAATTTTTAAAATACGATTTTAGAGTAATACACTGATTTTAAAATCCCTCTGAAGTTTCCAACAACTTTCATTACTGGAGAAGAAATACCATTTGCTATGCTGCCACCTAGTGCTTATTGGTGGTGCTTTGATTTCAAGTGCATTCAATCTTTTTTTTTTTTTTTACCGCTTGCTTTTTAATGTTCTCTTTCCCATGAAACAGCACTGGACTTACAAATCGAGCCTTCTTCTTAGATTGCAAAATAAAAGTGCATCTTGATCTGAATATCTGCTGCAGAGAATTTGGGAGACAGACAATGAAGTGATAGTCTCCATGTAGGAAGAAGCTCAGACACCCTTTTACAGATGAGTGGGATTAATGAGGGACAATCCTTACAATTAGGAGAGCTGTTATTCTGAACAGTCGATTTTCGTGAGTTTGCTTTGCAGAATACTTTAATCTAAATCCATTGACATGCATTTGGTGGGAAAATAAACTTTCTGGATACCTAAAGGAGTAAGCACAAGTGTGTTCAATGACTTATTTTCTGTTTATAACAGGTATGATACAAACCACAATTCAAACTACTTCCTGAGGTAAAACAGAGAAATAGAGAAAAAATCATAGAAAAGATGTATAGCATGTAACATACAGCAGAGCGCAGTGTTAATACAGTTTCCATTGTGGACTGTTCTATTTCCAGGCTTTAATGTTGTTATGGTTCAGGAAAGGTAAATGGAATCAGAAAAAATATATACCCCAGCCTGTTGTGCTCTCCATCTTTTGGGATGACTGTGAAGGCTCTTTGTAGGCACTTGTAAGACCCAGCAAATCCTGCTGAACTATCTCCTTAAAATTTAACAATACACAGGGGTCTAGCTGGAATTTACACCCCTTTGGCCCTCTTCAGAACTGTAAAATCTTGGATTGTGTAAGATTTCTTCTACCTCCTTCCTGAGTTTGGCAGTTTTTGCCAGGAAGGAAAGGTGGGATCCATATATGTTGCAGGGTTTTATAGTCCCTCTGCACTTGCTGTGGCTGGCCCAGGTTAGTGGCTGCCCTTGAGTATTCCTGAATTTTCAATGAAAAGTCTGTGGAGCTAATGGGAGGACTAGTGGCTACTGTCAATTTTGTTGAAATATGTAAAGGAGGCCAGCCCAAAGCTGCCATTTCGTTGGAGTGGAGCAGGCCTGGCCACCTTCTATTTCAGAGGAAGTAAATAAAGGTGGGGAATGTGTTTTATTTCTAGTGAAATCTTGGGCAATATTCTTGCCTTGTCTGGTGGTTCAGTGATGGTTTGAGTGCACTGCCCACTCTACTGGCAGCAAACTCCTTCACAACTTTCTTGTACTTCATGCACTGATGCCTTATTCTTGTGATGATTTCTACGTGGTGGATCTGAGCCCACATTCTATTCACAGGTCAGCTGGAGATACAGAGAAAGACCCAGGAGCTTAAAGGACAGGTTTGTATCTATTCAATGCCTTACTCATTCTTCTCATGGGCAAAATGTATCCAGAGGGCAGATGGGTGCTCAATACTTTAAAATACAGTGTTGGTTTTTGTCCCCCCTTGATTTTTTTTTTGCAAAAGGAATAACTATACAAAAGCAATATATTCCTACATGTTATGCATTCCATAACTACTTCATATCTGATTTATCTTTTTGTGCTTTAAAAATTAAATGTAATTTATTTTAAACTAGAAAAACTGAAGAGAGAGCAGTAAAAGGAGAAAACAACCTTAATCAAGACTTTACCTACAGTCTGCCTCAATGGTTTGTACACTCTTCTAAGGAGGTAAACAGGAAAAAATAAAACTTAAACAGAAAATTATTTTTATGACTAAAATATTTCTTATTTGTCAATATCTGTGCATTTAATTTAAGCACTTAAGCCCCACCCTTACCCTCAGGAACTGATTCTGCTCCATGTGAACTTTTCAAATCTAAAAGAAAGAAAACATCTGGTGTATCATCTGGTCAAAAAGGCCATACACATTGCACTGCAAAAAGTCATGACTGTACATCTGATGGTTTTATTGCATATATGAATAATGTATTCTTCTTTGCCTATATATTTGTCATTATAAGGTTCCTGCTAGAATTAACCTGCAAATCATGCTGAAGAAATATAGAAATGAATAAATAAGTCAGGTGCTTCACTAATAGTTTGACATCTGAACATGAGAGCTGAAGATGTCTGTGTTTGGAAAGTATTGTCCTTTAGTAATTGTTAGTATATCTCAGAAGATGGATGTGAATGTGTCCCTTAATGCATTCTGTATATCATCTGTATTCTTTACTAGTTAATTACACAACTTTTATGTCATAAAGTCTAACATTTAAACTCATCCAGTGTCACTTATCTTGTAAATGTTCCTCAAAGGACAGAGGCAGATTTCAAATCCTTCACAGTCACGTGGATGAAGACTTGGGAAATTGATCTGGTTTCTCCTTCTGGCTTCATGGGCATCTGCAACCTGGACTAACACACTGGGTCCTGTGAGCAAGGACTGAGTTGTGTGTGTTAATCAAATGCGTTTCCAGACTTAGATGCATAAAGGGTGTGAGATACTGGTGTGCCTGTACTTTTGTTAATGTGGCTTTTTTTCCTTTTAAAGGACTGGAAATAAGTTTGATCAGTGTGAGGCACAATTTTAGGAGAGGTTAGAATCCATTATGCTATAAAACAGGCCAAAATAAACATTTATTCTAAAAAACCCCCAACAAAACAAAAATACAGACCTACTGAAAGTTTTTATGACAAAATAAAAAAAATCATAAGGTCCAGGCCTTTGGGCACCTGCTCTCCATCTGAACTGACTGGGCACTTGGATAAATACAAAGCTCTTTGTAAAACCAGTCTGTAGTACATGGCCAGTAAAGCACTCTTCATGGCCAGAAGGCCCACAAAGATAATTTCATAATTAATGAAAATCTAGGTGGTAAACATCAAAGTGACAGCAAAACCTCGAAGAAATTTTTGTTGAAACAAGCAGGTGCAGCCAAGTCTTTCATATCACTAAGTCATAATTAATCATCAAAGTACTATTTAATTGTATTTAAAATTTTTTATTTATTGAGTCTTTTCCTTGAAGGTGAAATGATGCATTTTGTATATTCTTGTATTATTCAACAGCAATCTCAGAAAAGTCACATACAACCTGTATTTATAAAGCTTACAGAGGTTTGTTAGATCAAGACAGCTGAAGTATACACGACAAATGTCATTTTGTAGTGCTTAATACAGTTAATCCTTAAAACATGGAACCAGAATCCTTAAAACATGGAACCAGGAAACCCTGGTATTTGAAACCTGTAAGCAATCTCATGTTTCTAATGTTTGATTTTCTTTTTATTCCACAAAGAAAACAGTACCAAGGCCCTTTTTCCTGGAATATTACTTGAGGCTATTCAGAAAAAAAAACCCCATACAACAGGAAATTTGGATCTTTAGTCCTAATAAAGGTTTCTTTATTGAATGGAGAGTTGCTTTTTTTCTTTTTCTTTTTTTTGTTAAACCGATTTTCTTATGAAAGGGTTAGAAATGAATAAACAACAAGTTCAAGCTCATCAGATTTCTTCTGATTTATGTTGACCTTGAAAGAGAGAGAGGTCATGCTGTTGGCAGGCAATAAGAACTAATCTGTTACTAAGCGAGTAATTAAAAGTGAGGCCTTATATATTTTTGTAATGAGTTGACAGCAATTCCAGCCCCATGTCATACGCTTGCTCTAATCAACATGGTCATTGCACTTAGTGCCAAATGAGAAGTTTGCAAGAAGTCAGATGACAAACTCCAAAATATGCAGCTCTTTCAGATGAATATACTGACTATATTAAAGAGGAGGAAAAACTGCAATAAAAATTAACATCAAACTGTGTCCAATTAGGAACTTTACATTTTTTTAATGAATTGGAGTGGATGCTTATTAGTATGCTCAACTGAAGGAAGTGAAGTTTTGCTCAAGAATAAAGATAATATGAGTTTTGACTGCTGAGTCTACTGTTTAACTGGCAAAACTTAAGACTGTTCTGACATCAGACATGACAGTATTGACTTCCATATCACCAAATAACCTAAAGAATGATCCATATTTCAAGATGCATTAAGAAGTCTGAGTTTTTAAGTTAAAGGTAATTTTCTCAATTGATTCAGGGTCTGGATATTCTTGCAAAGTGCTGAATGACTTGGCCCTAGTCCAGAAAAACGTAGTAGATACATCTTCACTTACTTTTAAGAGTGCTCTGAAGGCTGGGATTGAGGCCAAATTCACTGATCCTTCATGCTATTCATTAGTAGGAGAGTACTGAAGTCAGGCTTAGAGACAAGTGGGAAGAGAACCTCAAGTTTGTTTTCTATGGTTCCTACCTGATCTTGCCAAGATGTTACAGAAGCATTGCTGAGCAGGCAGGCTGTCCTAGAGAGTGGGTAGGACAAAGTAATGGATGAGATGTCCCACAGAGAGATTCTACTGTTGTCTGCTGTGAAGACTGGTAGGACTTACAGGCTGTTGAGAATGCTGTAAGAAAACAGACTGGTGGAACACCTTGGGTCTCTGGCCTCTGTCAGAATCTGTAACCTGAGTGTAATTGCTGCCTTGAACACCTGCTTAACTGTTTTCTTTTTCAGATGGTAGGACTTACATGCATAATGTGCTCTGAGTTTTCAGACAGATGCCCAAATACTTTTCCAAATTTGGGCAAGCCCTGGCAATAGTGAACCTCCAAAATCAGAGGTATTGGCACGTGCTGCAGGCAGATCATGGAAGTACTTAGCATACTTGTACTGAAAGTATATCCATTTTTTCCAGCTATACCACTTGGTATAGTTAAAGTATTACCTTACACAGCAATTTTTGCCTTACCAAAAATAGGGAAGAATGATCTGTCCCAGAGAAATGATAAAATGTCTTTCACTTTTTATTCTATGGAAGGATTTGTTTTATGTTTCTCAAACATCTGCCTTCTCTTGTTTAAGAAACCACTTAAAGGAGAAACTTCAGATGTAAATCTTAAATATGAGGAGGTTTTTAGCATCACTATTAAATGTGGTGCAAAATCTGCCTGTCACTGAAAGAACAGGAAACAAAAGTCCCATTCACAGATTTTCCATCAAGCTTATTAAAATATAATTATGGGTCTCACTTGAGTCTTTTAGTTTTGATTTGTATTTCCTACACCTCCATTATCAAGATATCCATGCAACCTCTATTTTCAGGTCTCATGTCAACAATCACATGGCTCACGGTTTGTTCTCATGTTGCTTATAGCCATGTGAGATTTAATTATTTAAGCTTAAAATCTAATGTTGCTAAAGGTGGGATTAGATGAGTATCATCGCCCATTGGTCAGTGACTCTTGGGGCCACTTCTTTGCCTAATTTCCTTAAATTACTGAGCAGCTTCTCCCACAAAACATCCGAGCTACAAGTGCTTACAAAGCAGATTTCACATTATCCACTCATTGCTCATTTTGGCTTTAAGTTCTTTTATGCATGATAAAATCTCCAGAAATATGTGAGATCGGTGTGATTGACACTACAGTCAGGCCAAAGATATTTCCTGCGAGTGGCAACAGCTCAGTTGTGTATCTCAGCCAGCATCTGCTCAGCTTCAGGACGATTGTGAAAGAGGCTGGAGCTGCTTGTGAATGGGCAACTGCTGAACAGATGGTTCCACGTAAAGGCAGCCAAGAGACCATGCATGAACATTGTGTGTTTGTGGGGGCATATGTTGTAGCCAGAAATGTCTATAAAGAATCTGCCCTAAGCTTTCTGGTCCAAGATTAAGCAGATATGTCATTTCTAATCCATTTTTGGGGTAAACTTCAGAATTATTAAAAAAGAATGTTTCTGCAGCTGTTTCTGCAAAGAAAAGAAATAAAAAGGGAAAAAATATGTCCAAAAGAAAAACTCAGCAATGTGGATCAGGGAGCTTGAAAGGGTTGGTTTTTAGAACTGCTTTTTTGCATTTCCTAGTTAGACCTTTGGACACCAGCCAGCTTTCTGCTGAGTAGGCTGGCAGAATTTGGATACACAGCAGTCTGCTGCCTCCCATACCCCCCCGCCATGTGTAGTGTTCCTGCTGCATAAAGCCATTAGTGACCAGATTACAGCAAACATAGGGCTTTGTTTCTGAGCTTTTATTTGTTGTTCCATTTCCTGTTTCATTTCTATTTTACCTCTGCTCTTTCTAGTTCAGACATAGTATCAAAGTGAATTTGGAAATGAACTTCATATGGATAAGAATGAATTGTAAACCAAACATGCAATATCCAATATCACTTTTTTAGTAGAATAAACCTTATGATTATTTTTTAATAAAAATAATATATTTTATTAATTGAATAAGTTTTAATAACAGTAAATTTCTCATTCCTTCTTCCGATCCCTTTTTTCCATCAAAACTAGCCTCAAAATTAACCCAGATCTGCAAAGTCTTTTGGGGCAAGTAGCCTTTGAATTACATAGATAGAACTTGTAATGAAGTGGGCAACTCAATGTTTTGACTCTCACTTAAGGTCTTTTTCTATTATAAATTATCACTGTTTGGATAACTATTTACAATATAAGAAAATTACCTAGAATTAGATGGAAAGGAAGGTTTCAAGAGTTACAATATTGGAAAGAAATATGTAGGAGATCTCCCTGAACATGGTCAGAGGGAAGTACAGCTACTCTTCACAAGTAAATCTCCTTGAGGTGTTCCTTTTTTGTAAAGCTCAATCAAATTTGATTGTAACTTGGTGTTACATTGTTTGAATCTGTCTGTTCATGATATTAGGAGGTGCCATACTCTAAGTCCAGGGGGATGCATCTGAGAACACTGAGTTTCAGATGTTTCAGAGAACAAGGGAAGTCATGGCACATGATTTTATTTTATCTGTTACTACTTTAGAGATTAAGGCCTGATATACATTTTCTGATAAGCTTTTCACAGAGTTTTTATTGTTGTGTTATAGGACTGTTGCTACCTAAATAAATACATAGCTGCTTTTTCATCTAAGTGCTCAGTCTTATTATCTTTTTATAAGAAAAAGTTCCCCAATCAGTCATTCTATACACAGACATTTCTTTTTACTGCATTTCAATGTCAATTTAAAAATATTTTTTTAATATTGGTTTTAATATTTTTTAAAGTATTTTTTATGTTACTTAGATACATTTTCTTGTGTCACAGAACACGACATAAAGATCTAGAGTATCTGATATTTTATTAAGTTTTTGCTTGTTCATCTCCTTTTGAAGATAAAGCCATCCCAATCTTCTCTAGTTCCTTTCATGAGTTTTCCAGGCCCAAAATTACAGCTCATGTTCTTTGCCCTTCACTTTTAAATTTTCAGGCCTGTGTCTCTCTGTCCTTTTCCTTTTCACCTGTCTGTTCCACAGGATCCTCTGAGTCAAATGTTTAGCCTATCTAGGATGTGTTCTTACTGTACTTTTCTATAAAAATTCTCTATTTTGTCCCATTTCTTGTACAGAATGACATCTTTGTTACTTCTTGCGTGCAGTGTAGTTGAATTGTGCACAGTGAGTCAAAGCTCATTTCCCTTTGAGTTTATGAACATGTAAGTATAAAAAATTCAAATATAAGAATCTGTATTTTTGTTTCAGTGCATATTAAAAGTGCACATTAAAATAACTTCTATTGAAATAAGTGCATATTGAAATAACTTCTATTACATGTTATCAGAAAGTCGAGTATTTTCAACATAAAAGATTAAGACTTTGAACTTTGGTGCAGCAAACCGATGTGGCCAGTGAAGTAAAGGGAGGATGAGTCAGTTGTTTTTATGGCAGATTGTGCTGTTCATAGGATGTCCTGTGACATTTTGTCCAGCTGGAGCTTCTAAATAAACCTATTAATCCATATAGAGAGCTGGAAAGACAAGGAGCTCGTCATGTTGGAAGTAATGGCTGTTCATTGATGTTTATCATTAGATGCCTTCAGACTAAAGGAGTTCATTCACTCTAGAGAACTACCTGGACTGCTAGTCTTTCTCAGGTGTCTGAGCAGTATTTTATTTGAATTATAGGTGATGAATCTTGTGTGCCTTTGGAGAAAGAAATAAAATTCACTAAAATGTCATTTACAGCTCCTGGCCTTACATTCAGGCTGTGCTCTGTGTGAGATAAAATCTCACATAAGAGATTCTGAGTACAGACTAGAGCTTCCTTTCCTAAAAGCTTTCTTATGAATCACAGGCTTGGAGGTTTGGACAATCACAAAAAGGGATGTTTGCTTCTGTGTGTCTTTGGCTCTTGTACATTTGATGGATGAAAGAAAGTCTTTTCTGACAAGCTTGTTGGCTGTTTCAAGACCTGACTACCACTAGATTTTTTTTACTTTGGTATTATAGGTGAGGAAAGAGATAGGCTGGCATCACAGTGCTGGCATCATGACTTCAGCACACTGCTACATTCAACTGCATAAACAATTGCAATCCATTAGATACAGATGCTGTGAGTGCCATGGGCAGAGTGCCTAACAGCTTCATTGGAGTCTGGTGGGACATATTCTTTGGCTTGTGCTGCAAATTAAATTGTGTATTTTGAGGAATTATTCGTATTTTATTGTGTCTGTTTCAGCCCTCTCCTATTAGCACCTGGAAATTCTTCACCTGGCAGGCACCTTTGGGGTGATAAGGAACTTGTAGCTAATATACAACAATAATAATGATAATTCACCAAATTAGCAGATTTTTGCTATGTGGATTCCATATTTCTGTCCTTTAAACTGAGTTAAGAATGTGTCCTGCACTTTTTGTTTTGTCTGTAGTGTGTTGCTTTCCTTGAAATGAGTTTCACAAAATGGAGTCCATAAATCTTTATTTGAATTAGGTTCTTGAATGGTTCTTTCCCAACAAGTGTTAATTCCTTACTGCCATCTCTTAATGAAGTCTATTTCAAGAGCAGTGAGAAAAATCATAGTTTATGGGCTTGGATTTCACTATAATGAAACTGATGCACAGTCAAGAAACTAGGAAAAAGCAATATTCTAATGACAAATAATTCTCATCATATAAGGAAACAATTAAAAAAGGGATATGCTGAAACAGAGTGAGAACAGTGCAAAGTCTTGCGTTTAGGACAGTGAAAATCCAACACAGAGATGTAATGGGAAATCTAAAAGGAAAGGCCACAGGAGGCACCTTGAGAGGATCCTTGGGATTATTGGTTAATAGCTTATTTTTAAATTACGTGTGTAATGTACTTGCAAAACCACCAAAACTATCTCTGGAATAAATTTAGCAAAAATGTGTCTGTAGGAACAGGAGACAGTTATTTTTCTAGTCTGGCATTCATGAGATCTCATCTGGATTACTGTCCAGTGTGGAACATTATTCTTTGAAAATGACTGGAAAAATTTTGAGCTGCCTAGAGGGGAAAAGAAAAGAAATGAAAGATCTAATCTAAAATCCTACCCTATGCTAGTCTAAGAAAGAGAAGCATTATGAAAGATCCAGTAGTTTATAAATTTCTTTTTGACAAGAAGGTCAACAGTAAACTGCTACCACTGTTGGCTGAGATAAGGCCAGAGATAATCAGCTGACATGAATAAAAGATGTTTGTATTAAATCCTATAAAAGCCTCTTTGTAGGATACTTTAGTAGTTGGACAGATGAAGTTTTGTTGGTTGTAGAATCGCCATCATTAGAATTTTTAAGAGCACATGAGTGTCAGGGACAGTCTGAGTTTACTCACAGAATCACAGAATGGGTTAGGTTGAAAGGCACCACAGTGTTATCTGGTCCAACCTCCCTTGTCAAGCAGGATAATCCCAGAGCTCATGGCACTGGATTGTATCCAGATGGTTCTGGAAAATCTCCAATGCAGGAGACTCCACAAATTCACTTGGCAGTCCATTCCAGTGCGAGGTCACCTGCATAGTAAAGAAATTCTACCCCATGTTCAGGTGGAAATTTCTGTGTACCAGTTTCTGCCCCTTGCCTCTTTTCTACTGCTTGGCACCACTGACCATCCTCTTGCCACCTTCCCTTCAGATACTTATACGCGTTGGCACATATATGTATATATACACTGATGCTCTTCTTTTTCATAGCTAGGAGTTAAATAGATCTCCATTTCTGTGGTTTGGTTTCTATGATCTTAACATTTTAAAGGTGTATAAAAACTGTGCTTGAAATGTGGCAATGACAAAAAACAGATGTGTTAAGCCTCATGGGCAGGAGTAGTAGTGGCTTCTGGACATCAGAGAGAGAGAAAAGGACTTTCAGTTTAGACATCCATCTATGATAATGTGTGTGTTGAGCTGGCCCAGAATGACAGATCTTTTCTGAGCATCCATATTGAAGAACCATTGGACTCACCTTTAAATTATTTATGTTATGTGACTTTGCGTTCCATCTGTTTTTATTGTTCAGTAAATGAATCCAGTGGAATTAATCTTACATAAGTATCTATCTTTTGGGAGATGGTTCATCCTGCTTGTGTGGGGTGGAGAATCCTTGGTTAGTACTAGGCTTGCAATGTCATCTAGCTGGATCTCAGTGATGCAAGCTGCAGTGGATGATTTGTTGCTAATGACTCAGATATTGTTTCCTGTTGGCAGGTCTTCCATTGAGCATATTCTTTTTTATTCATATCTGGTTATCTTTTGGATTTGCTTCCCTTTTTGTTCAGAGTTGTACATAAAGTTAATCTTTACTTTCTGGGCTTTTTATCTAGCTATTTACCAAAAGCTTCCCTTTGAAAGAGTGCTTATGTCTTTTTATGTTGTTTCTTTACTGTTGACATATATAAAATTACATTATCTTCTGCAAGTGGTTCAGGTCTTACATGATTTGTAACTAATATGTATTAAATAACTTATGAAACCTATGAAACTCATTAAAATCCAGTATTCTTAAAACCAGCTGTTCCAAATTTCAATAGCTTTGTCTCCAGTATGAATGTCTCATTAGGAACTAATTTCTGCTTCACTGTAAATATGTAGTACTTTATTAATGATTTTGCAAGGCTGAAAAGCAGGGCAGGTGGAGTGGGAGGTGACTCTATAAGGACATCAGCAGGACTCCAAGGACCCTGCTCTTGTGTAAAGCAACCAAATGTTTGAACGTTTTACTCAGTTTCAAAACTACTGTAATACAGTAATAGGTAATCAGTATTTCATCAGTATTTCAGTGGCATAAAATATGTTTACTCAGAAGTCATTAAGAACAATTAAAACTGATTTTTAATTGATCTTCTTGACTTCACATCTGTCTGACCTTCTATGGTAGCCACTTTGCTTTCACACACTCACAGAGTTTCATAAAGACCTTGGCCTGATGCAAGGCCATGCTGCCAACAACATCCATGCCCAGCTTTGCCCTCACCATGTGCTCCTGCCTTTTCCTTTTCACCAGTTCCAGCTCTCAGAAGGCCGTGGGATAACCTGAAAGCTCCAGATGAAATTTAACTGAAAATTTAGAAGTAGTTTAAATTAGATTAACAATACAATCTGATGTGCACTGAAGTCGAATAATTGCTAGGGCTGAGGCAAAGTGTGGGCCAGGACTGCAACAGGACCTGCAGAAAAGGGTGGTGACCCATTTGCAGTAGCCTGCAGGCAGATCAATTTAAGAGTTGCCATTTTATTATGCCTATGTTGTGCTTAGCAATTTGCGTAATACACTTGGTAAATGACAAAAATTCTCTTTGAATTTCCTTTGCATGTGGGTGATTTAATTGCTGAGTTCCTCTGAAGGGTTTACATACTTTTATAATATTAATCCTGCAATTTGTAAATAACATTGTTGGTTTGTTTTCATCAGGTAGGTACATCTTGTACCATACTTAAGGCTATCTTGTTTTGACTCTCACTTCCCTCCCTTTTATTCCTATTACTTCTGTTTAATAAAGTTTATTGTCTGGATCAATTTTGCTTTATCAGGTATCAATGAAACTTAAGAGGTTGTATGAGGAATTGCCCCTAACCATCACCTAATAAGCTGGTGCTTAACCCACCATTGTTTCTTCTCTTTTTGGTTGTGACAAGTAGGATTCATTGCTTGGTCTAGAAAGAAAATGTATCACAGCTTATGTCTGATTTCCTTCTGTTATAATTAGCTGTGCTGCAGACAAGCACCAAAACAGAGGAGACTAAACAAGTGCTATGTAAGGTCTTGGAAATTTCTGAATTCTAGTCATAGTTGTAGCATGTAAGTAACCTAGTGACTGAAATTGTGTTTGACATCAATGATATTATTTATTTGTCTGCTATACCTGCTTTTTCAGCAGCTAAAAATGTTGGCACAATGAGGTTCTTTAAAGACGAAAAATGCAGTTATTGCCACTCCTTTTTTTGCTTTTTGAGGTTTAAAAATCTTTAATCATTGACATAGAGATATTCTTTTCCCTGTAAGTTCTTATATACAAATCTTTTTTCTTATCTTAGACCAAAGGTGCATCATAAACAAAAGGTTAAGTCCTACTAGCATTGGTAACAGCAGAGCAGGTATGTAAGTGCTTGGCTTAGAAGGGTCGTGGCTCAATTTTTGCAATTCTGCCATAGAAGTGCTTATGGGGTAAAAAGTCCCTTAGCAAAGATCTGGGAAACATCATACTGAATTACTCAGCCATGCAATTAACCCAGCCTAGAAATCTCCAGACAAGAGCCGTGTGCTTAGCAGAATGCAAATTGCATTTCACAGATCTGTTTATTTTAATTCAGAGCAAGACCATCAGTGTGAGTGCTCCCTTCAGCACGCTGATAGCTGAATGTCATTGCCTGTTGAACTGTAGCTGGCCTTTACCATTTGTGGTTTTAACCAGATTCCTTTTTTTTTAATATATCTGTCCTTTTTGTCAAATATTGCAGCAGAAGTGTTTTAGTAGCAATATCTGCTCACATAGAAGAAGAAAGGTCCTGGAAACTTTGAAAGGAAAAATGTGGGCTCATTTTCATATCTACTTTCCAACTTTCAGCAAGCTTAGTAAAACGTGGATTATTAGGTATGAAATTGTACTAAAAGGATCCTCTGGTATCCATGTGGCACCTCATTTCATGGTAATAATTTAAAATAACTGGTAATAGAAATCAGATGAAACAAAGCTAGTTTTTAAAGACATCCAATATGAAGGCCAGGAGCCCCCTGAATCTTGATTGTTATGCTGGTTTTAAGTGAGAAATGAGTAAAGCTGAATGACAATAATTCTGTTATTTGGAAGTATTATAATGTACTTGGATCTGTATGATTCCTGGAAGGGTTTCTTATAACCCTCTTTGAGTGTGTTCTTAAGCAATTTCTGAGTGAGGACTTGGCACTCCTTGTGAGCACAGTCAAAGGAACCAGTAAACTACATTCAAGCTTTTTTTGAGATGATTTCCAGAACCTACTAATCTATGCTGAAGCAATTTCTTTTCCAAAGGTAACAGAGACTTCAGCTTTTTCAAACAGAAAGAACTGGGACCTGAAAGTCATGTCTGGAACATTCTGCAAGAAAAAATGGATTCTGCTGATAGAATGTTGTGCATAAATAATTGTTTTGGAGAAAGTTTTTCGGAATTGATGTTCTTGATATGGTAACCTGAAATGGCTGTTTTCTGTTAGAAATAGTGGAAGTTGTTCTGTCTATGCAGAGAAATTACCATATTCTATTCTGCCAGAGTGTAAATTATCTTGACAAGTGTAAGAAATGGAATATCTTGTTACATTTTCAATTTTCTTTGCTTGTGAGACAGAGACAGATTTTTCCTATTAAGTTCATTTGAAAATATTGTATATATACCTCATATATGTGGTCTTTGTTTTGTTTTTTCCCCTAATGATCTAATCTACAATCTTCTGCTCTGTGTAAATTACCTATGATTCACCATATGTTTTTCAAAGATTTTAAGTCTAGAGCAATATCTGCCTCATGATTCTCAATAAATCTGTGTATTCAGGAAATATGCTACAAGTCTTCATTATAACTGAAGCTATTGTGTTGCTTATTTGAAAAGTATTTTGGATATGTTTATTCCCACCAATGTTACGGAATTTTGATACAGCAGCTGCTACAGGAATATCACCTGTGTCAATTGTGGAGAGAGTTCTTTCATGTAGTACCAAAGGAATAAACCTGAGGGATGTAAAACATTCTTGGTATTTCAGACATTTAAAAATGAGTAACTTCAAACCATTGTATAGTTCATGCATATAACAGCTAGAACTGTTGACATCTGTACCCTGACTGCTCCTTCCTTAAAAATGAGGCTGGATGGTGGCTGACATATGCCCTCCAAGACTGAGTTATCAGTCAATGTTCTCTTTTGATACTGGCAGCGAAAATGTCCTGCTCTCACACAGCAAAAATTGTATGTTCTTATTACTATGTGCCAGTTCTCAGCTGAAACACTGACCCTATGTTTCTCCAAAGAGGAAGCATGGGTACCTGGCACTGTTGTGTCATCGAGCTTGTTGGCCTGAGTTCTCATTTGCTGTCCATCTATCAGTTAATTTCCCTGGGTGTTACCTGGACAGCGCTCAAACTGCAGACAGAGGTGCACACAGATGAAGTGCAGAACTGCTGGTAGCTTGCACTTACATTCCTGATTTTAAGTATATTCTTACTAATTGTGGTCAATGGAAAGTGTGCAGTTTAGCTGGTCTGTCCTGCTCCCTGGCAGTCCCAGGCATATATGCCAAGCTCAGTTGTGAAAGATTTTTCCCAGCAGCAGCATGTGGCTCTCTTTGGCAAGCTCCCACCAATCATTTTGTTGGCAGCTGCTAAGTGGCCTCCGGATCTCTAATGCAGGAGGGCTGCTGATGGGTTTCTGATCTACATATTTTTCAAAAAGCAATCTCTTTTGACATACCTTTCAGTTCTGCAACTGCTCACTTGCTTTATATTTATCTATTTGGTTCCAAACCCCACATAAACCTCTCAAAGCATATAGATCCACTTACAGTTGAAAGAAAAATTTTACATGCCAGAAACCCATGCTGTCCTTTGCCCTTCCATTCTTCAGTTGTACACTGTATTTTCATTGTGTGTCTGTGAAAGTTCTCCATGTGTTCTCCAGAACCTTACTTGCTTGGTTAGGATATATGAAATTGATGGGATAGATGCTGGCTGCCTTTGGGAACCAGCTTGAGACCTCAGTATGGTTGTTCAGCTTTTATAGCACTTCTGCTGTGGCAAGTCAGATGTTTTCCATGACTATTAGCACAGCTAACCATGACTACAGGAGGTGTCAAGAGAGATTCCTTCTGTATGGCAAGTGCTGACAGGATTGAGCCTGATGGCACTACACCTGTCTAGCAAGAGGAAAGAGGTTGCATTTCATACCCTTTCTCAGGAAACACTTTGCTTTCCCCTTCTTGGCACAGGGAATGCAAATGCAAAGCTAACTGCCCATCTCTTTTAAGTGCTGCCATTTGTTCAAGCCTGTCAACTTGCATTTCCTGCTGGCAACCGCTGCTCCACTCTGTGCTGTTACTTCTCATTACACAAAACAGTCACTCCATGGCTGTCTGCTCCTTAGAAACACATGTGAATTAGACCTCAAAACATGTGACTTAATGTATAGAAGGAATAATAATAATATATAAGGGAAGGTGGAAATACTGTGGAGGCACAAAATCTGTATTAGACAGGAGTTCCAGAATAAATTTTTCTCTGGTCAGACCAGAGTTCCATGTGTTTTCTAGCACTGGATTTTTAAGAATGAAGAAAATTAAGATGATAACTTAAAAATCTTGCATAGATTCTGTTAACCATAGCATATTGACAAAAAACTCTCATAAAAACCCCACTGTGTCTTCCACCATTACAGTTAGTTTCTGTGTCACTTGTATAACTATTGAACCACACAAGCTTTCCCAGAAACCATAAAGAGGTCTTGAAAGCTGAGAAAAGGATTGCTCTTAATAGAATTTCATTGTTGACTTGTGCCCAAAGTTTGAGTTACATTGCCATAACTTCTCCAAAGATAAATATGACTTCTTGGGTAAAACTGTGAGTGGAATTTTGCTCCAAACTCCTATCAGGTATTGTCTGTTTATCATATCAATAACAATAGATGCAAGCATTTCTACCTTCTTTTAATTTTCTCCATGTGCTGGAAAAAGGAACTATGCCTGGTGTCAAAATGCATGTACATATGGAAGAAAATGAGAAATAAATGGAGAAAAACTTCACTTTTCTTTAAAGTAGGGGGTTTGGGTAGAAAATATGGTACCTTTCAAACACAAATTTCAAGGTGAGTGAAGTCAAATAATGCCATACCAGCATTTTTACAGTTCATATATTCCTGCTGTTGACTTTTCTCATGCAGAAACAAAGACAGTTCTCCACTGACTTTTCATGAGCTTTAGATGTGTTGCAGGCAGAAAGCAGATCTGTCATATTTTCCATTCATCAGTGTATGAGGTCAAGAAAGTAATTGTGTAATGCGATGTTGTTTAAAGAGATGCTCTCAATAAAATATCTCTCTTCGGAGCAATTAGCTCCATGGTAAGTTCTGAATTCTCATTAATGGAATTCTCTTCCTCATCACTGGCCCAAGTGAATGCACCAATATTATCAGAAGTATTTTGGCTCAAATTGAGTATGCTTTTGTGAGGTGCAAATTTTCATTCCTTAAAATGCAAGAGAAGTGTGACGCATCAAGATTTCTCCTGTGGCCAAACACACTGAAGAGAACCCAGCCATGAAGCTCCCCTCTGTATCTGGTTTTGCAGCCTGTCTGGATGGGAGTGCTTTGAGCTGGTGGTTGTCAATGCTGTGGTTACAGTGGCTGCAGCTCAGCACACGCCTCTAAATAGTGCACTACAGTACCAGTGCTTTCTGCTTTGGTGCTGGCTGAACATCATATAAATCTGCAATCACAGCATAAAAGAACTTTCTCCAGATAATTAGGAATCCTAACACACTCCCCCTCTCTGCCCCCACTGCCAACGAATTGCTGCTATTCTGTACTTGGCTGGAAATCAGCTGTGCCTGCCAAGCCAAATTACTGGAAATTAATTATCTGGAGCCTGATCTGGAAGTTTTGACACAGCTTTTCAGTAGGTCCATTCAATCCAATGAATTTTTTTGGAGTAAACTCAGATCTGGAAGCTGGACTTCTGCTCTGTCACACACTCTGTGTGGTGAACAGCCGCATCACACACCCACACTCCAACTTGGGTTTCTGTCCATGGCTTAAATCATGGGTTGAGAACATGTAAGGCTAATGAATTTCATTAACTTTCATGTCCATATTAAAGGGAGACAAGGTGCCATCAAGCAAACCTCTCACTGACAGGAATCCATTGACTGCCACTCACTCACATTACTGTTGCTTCATGTAGACATAAACCAGCTGCTTCATGTGGTTCAAAGTACAGACAGTCCGTGTTAGATGGAATATGTTCAAGGAAATTTTTAAGTAGTATCTGTGGAGCTATTATTTAGAGTGTTTTTCCTCTCTGCATGCAGAAATGCTCTGATGGGTTCTAAATTAGGTAAGTGCTAGAAGAAAGACTTACCCATGGAGCTATCTCCAAAACACCTTGGTCCCGTCAGGATTACTGACATTATGCAGTGAATATTTCATAATGTTTGTATGTACATTAGGATCTACATTGTGCTCAGAGCTGGGACACCAAAATGTGGATTTTTTTTTCTGAAACAAGACTGTGAATGTACTATGATGGCAAAGAGGCAGAATATCATGTGAAAGGTGCTTCTTTTGCATTAGGACCTTTGTGTCTCCTGGAAATAGGTGAGTGCTCTCTGTAGGCATATCCATTGTGTTTATGCTCCTTGAGAATTTCACCTGTTTTTGTCATTGCAGCATTCTCCTTATAGTCTATCTTTTCATTGTGTGTTTTGCCAGAATCTGTTTCTGCTTTTAAGATATAGAGCTGCAAAAACAAGCATCCAAATTTGCTGTTGATGGGATTTAAGCCATGTCCTTCTCTCTTATAGGCAAAGGGTTAGAAGCAAAAGATCAGGTAAGGCAGTGGGTGGTAAATTGTTCAACTGGGAAAAATCCAATTGCTTTTGATCTTTTGCCTGCATTCCAAGATTACAGGGCCTTAATATTTGAAGTTAAAAGCAACATTATTGAATTAGTGGTAAAACCTAATTTAGTAGTGGAATAAAGAAATTCAAAGTTAACATTTGACACCTCAGAAAAGTATCTATAAAATGCAAATCTTGAGTTTCCTTCAGAACCAATAAAGAAAAAGAAAATCCACACATATTTGCCAGTTTTTGCAATTGCACAGAAGAAAAAAAAGCAAGCAAGCTATAAAGTGGGAAGCTACTGTTTTGGTGGTCATGGCATGGGAGTGAAACTAATAGTTTAAATCTGTATTAAGTAGCAATTACCCTGGCTTAAGATAAAATTATTACATTCAAAATATTGGGCAATCATAGTTGCATGTTTCTTTTATTGATTTTTCAAATTATAAGATCTGCACACATGCAAGCATCTTTGGCATAACCCATTTTGTAACTGGTGTGAGCAGTTTTCTAGATTACTCTTGTACTAAAGACCAAGAAAACCACAGTATCAGCAACATCTAAGTTGTGGAAGAAAAATGAAATTAAGCTGAGAATGACATCATCATGTTTCTGGGTGCTAATGTCAACAATCCAATATAAAAAGTACAATTAAATGGAAATAGTATTTTCCAGAATCTCATTGCTAAAGGTATTTTCAATTAATCATGCTACACCATATTTAGTAGAGAAATAAACAATTCCTAAAAAAGAGAGGAGAATAAGTGATCATTCAAATAAGTAACGGTTCAGGGTGCACTGATGGGAATCAGACACCTTATGCTTGAAATGATGAAATTTTATGCTTAAAATAAAGGAAGTTATAGAATGCCTGCTGCCATCAGGAAGACAAGAATATTAATGATGTGGCTATTAATGATGTGGCTTACTAGTCTCAGTAATGAAATAGTTTCATATATGTTCATATTTATATTTGAACATGCTGCAGTGTGGTCTCATTTCCCTACTTGGTTGTTTTTTTATTTATTTCTTAAGGATGAGAAGTAGGGGCATGGTGGATTGAACATTTTATTAATTCCTACATAAAAGTCTTTAGGGGTTTTTTAAGATTCTGTTGACCCTTTACAGAAGCTGATCTATGATATCATCTAAACACCAACCAAACAGCAGTTTGGATTTATGTAATCTAAAATATCAGCGTGCAATCCAAACTAACAGTAATATACTCAGATTTTTTCTGGATAGGCCATCTGAAAATACAGAACACCAGTAGAAATGTTTGCATGTAATTTAGAAAATTAAATGTAAAAATGTAAAAACTTTAGAACTTGCTTCAGGACATACTGTATATAATTGATGGCTATATGGCAATAGCAAACTGTACATCTTCACTGATGGAGGGAAACAGAGTTTCAGAACCATTTTGAAACCCACTTGGGAGCAGTCCTATAGCCCACTTGTCGCCTGCATTATATTTCCCAGCAGCTCTTCTTTTGTTGAGTCTGAAGAGGTGGAAGTAGAAACCAAGCAGGAAGAAATGCTGCAAGTTTCAAGATTTTTGCAGACAAAGACATCTGCACACTGTTCCCCAGAGGTTAAGAACAGGCTGGCATTAATATCTTTATTCCTTTTAGTGCCCTGGGACAGCTGTGCTGACGGTGTTGACCTTTGGGCAAAAAGATAGTGCTACAGATTGAAGTTCTGCTTGTATTAATTTTCCCACTAAGCTCAGTGGGACTTTCTTGATGACACTCACTTTACTCAGGTAAGCAGTAAGTTTACACAGCCACATGATAAAGAGTTAGTGCCAGAGGACCTCATCTAGAGCCAGTTTTCTTCTATCCCAAATTATTCCACTCTGCATGGAAAGTACAGCTGGACACATCAGAGGAATGTTTTCTTGAAATGCCTGATAGATTGTTGTTTCTGTATGTTCTGGCTGTCAAACAGAGTCCAGCCAGGCTAAGTGTTTCCAAACAGCAAATCCTTCCAAAAAGAGGAAGATCAGCTAAATATAATTTGAAAGTGTACTAAGCTGGCTTTCTTGTATTTCTACTTTTTCTGATTTAAATATGATTCACTTGGACACCTGAAGGAAGTAGTTCAAGTATGCTGACATTTTCCTACTTCAGGAAATGAAAATGAAACGATTCTCAGAGGATCCTCATAAAAACTTTTTGCTGTGTGCTTAGTCAGAGACAGCAGGAGGTGCAGAATTCCATCAGGTACCAGGGGAACTGCACGTGTTGCGTTTCCTCTGCTTTTTGTGCATGGGCTCACAGGCACTCACACTTCACACTTCCAGAGCACAGAACTATTTTGTTCTACTCAAATTGTCTCTGCAGCAGCTGGGGAGGGTGAAGTGGAAACCGAGAGGTAAAGGCAGAATGCTGCTCTTAATGGTATCAGCAGATAGATTTAATTATATGTCTATTTTGGAACTGAATTTTCAAAGGGGACATATAATTTTGAGAGTTTGGTTTGAGAGATTTCAGGGATTCTTTTTTTATTCAGAGGTCAACCAGTGTTTGCTGTTTCTGCACATTAAAAGTGGAAGTTTGGGGGCTCAGCCAATTCCCCTCCTTTTCAAACAGAACATCATTTATATTTAAAGCAACTATCCAATGTGTGCAGATACTGGGCAATATCTCTGACCCACTAGAGTCCTTAGTGTCTCATTTATATGGAAGCATAATCAAAAGCAACATGAGACACTTAGAAATAAATAATAATCTTTTACCAAATAACTTACATTGCAAATCATACTTACAGTGACTTTCCCACCTCTTTTTTTCTGTCATGTGATTTCTGCTAAACACAACAGATAATTACATCTTAGTTGATCCCTTAGCTATTGTACTCTAAAAAGGTTGGTTTTGCTTAATTCACTTTTTATTCACCAGTTGCCTGCAGCCTACTATAAAAATTAATACAAACTATGTTGAAAAGCTTCAGAAGGCAGATCTGACAAATGCACCATAAGATTTAGAGAAAAAGGCAATTGGCCACGCCTACCAAATCATATCCCAACTAATGAGAGGGTTTGGGATCAACAGAACTATTCCATAATTTGGAGCCTTCTGACAGGCAACTAAATCTACTTCTGTCAGAAGCTGGACACCATGTTGAAGTCAAAGCAGAGGAACATTCTGGGAAATGTGGGAACAGAGGGCTAGCAGGGTTTGTCCAGGTCATCAAGTCCAGTTGTAGAAATCCATGCTTCATAATCCCTTTCATTAAGTTACCAAGATCTATCTTAAAACTAGTTAGATTGTGTGCCCCCACCGCTCCCCTTGGCTGGCTGTAACAGAACCTCTTTCTTCTGATGGTTAGGAGCCTTCTAATTTCCAACCTAAATATATTCATGGCCAGCTGACGCCCATTTCTCCTTTCGCCAACACTGTCCTGAAGCTGAAAAAACCTCTTCACTCTCTTTCCCTTCCATCCCTTGATGCAAAGACAGCATGTCTCATTTACTCATTCTGCTACACTATTCAAGTTAGTTCATTTTTATTTTTCTCCTATAAGGGCATCTCCATTTTCCAGGGATGCACTTCTCTGAGGAAGCTGGTCCCAGTGTGAGTTCAGCCTTTCTGACTATGAATAGAGAGCTTTACCCACACTGTGCCAGTGTGAGATCTTGCCAGTGCCTTGTACAAGAGGGGCAGCCCAGCCTCAACTCTGCTGTGAATGCCTCAGTTGAGAACAGCGGTTCACACTTGTGACTCAGATGTGTAAGAGCATATCTGCATTCATCAGAAGATGAACGCTGCAATTCATCAGCAGAAAGATAGATCAAGCTAAAAAAATAGTCTTACCCAGTATCCAGGCTTACTGAGAGGAAATTTCAGTTTTCAATAGTATCATAGTTATGTCACTCTAATTAAAGCTGCCCACGAATTAATTTGTCCAACATGGTTTTATCAATCACCTTCACATAATATAAGCGGTCTTCTTTATCAGGGCATATATGAGATTGTTTGCAAAGAATTAACATTTGTATATAGTTAATAACTACTGAAATAACTTTGGTAGTAAATTTGAAGTACTTAGGAGTTGGAAATCCTTGCTTTACCAGTAGATGGCACAAATCTGCTTGGTTTGGTTTCAGATCATGTATAAAGAGTCCATTGAAAAAACGATGAATTGAAATAATAATAAAATTCTTCTATTTATGGTATCTAGAGGAGTGCAAAAATTATGAACAGAGAGAAGCATTTATATATTGTGTTATATTTTGCTGGTGGGATTTTTAGTTAAAATAATGTATCTGCCAATGTGTCTTAAGGGATCTTGACCAGATTTTGGCCTTTTCAGACCTAAGCAGAAATGCCAAGGCAATCAGTGGGTTTGGATCTGATCCTGGTTTCATGAGCACAAATCTTCTTGTTGTCTCTAGATACTTAGCCTTGCACAGAAAGATTTGTGTTTTTTTTTTTTTTTTCTTTGGTAGGGTGGTTTGTTTTGTCCTGTGAGAGAGAACACACTCTCACACTAAATCTTTCATTTCAGCTGTCTAAATACCAGTTGGTGAGGAGTTTCATCCATTAAATTGCCAGCTCCTTTTAATTGGGCTGGTTTTAGCTCAGGGCATTTGGTACTTTGGAGAATGGCTCTGTATCTGGGAAGCCTCATCCCACACTGAGATGTGGAGGAGTGATTCTGACAGGACTCTTGCCTCATCCTCCACCCCTCCCTTGCCAACCATGTGGCCAAGATTTTCATGGGGAATCCCAGCCCTGGTGACTGGACAGATTGGCTCCTCACTTTGCAAAACAGGGCCATATTACAGAGCAAGGGGACAGTCCCAGGTCAGCCAGCTGCCTCCCTGTGCTCTCAGGGGTTGCCTCCACCCTGCTGACAACTCACCATGGCCCATCTTCTCTCTGTCTCTGTCCCTCTCTTTGCTTCTTCCAGGTCTTGTCATTGTAGGTTTCTTCCAGACAACAACACAGCATATTTGCTTTAGAATACAAGACCAAAGCCTTCCTATGATCTAATTGAAGACATGCCCTGAAACAGGAGCAGATTCTAAGAAGATAAAAATTGGATATGATAATTGGCCTTGTTTGATACTAGATTTTTTTCATTGTGACAAGATGAATTTGATTCTGTTATTCAACACAAGGGAATTACACTTCAACCTAGTAAAAGGCAATCAGTAATTGGATGAAAAAAAATTTTCAGTAAGAGAGCTTGGAACAATAACACAATATCTTGAAACAATTTTATATTTTATTTATCGAAGAGCTGATCAATACCTGCTTGTTTTGGGGGTAGAAAAAAAACCCTCTCAGCCAATTCCTTTTCTCATGAACTAAATTTTTAAAAGTCTCTTTTGAACTGTAGTGAGTCAATATTACTTGGACAGACATTTATCCAGTTATGAGCTGCTAAACGACAACATTTTTTTA
Organism: Toxostoma redivivum; assembly: GCA_013397375.1. Lineage (NCBI taxonomy): Eukaryota > Metazoa > Chordata > Aves > Passeriformes > Mimidae > Toxostoma > Toxostoma redivivum. The sequence continues at coordinate 362,687 of VXBI01003609.1, forward strand.
CCAGGGAAAACAGTACATCATGTCATACAATAAAAAGGCAAAATAATGACCTTTCTTCCATTCCTTTAATTTCTTTGTGTTCAATGAATATATTACACTTTGGCCAAGGAAGTCAGTGGAGAAAGCAGGATTTAGCCAACAGCGTGTGAAAGTTGGGTTTGAGTCCTGTTCTAGCTTGAATGCTCTTTTATTCTCCAGTACTGGAGGGGGCTGTGTTGGGACTTCTGTCAGTGTGTGTCACCGGGAACACTGTCCTAGAGGAGCTTAGGTGTTAATGGGGAGGTGCTCGGGAGTGATGCTCATTCCAGAGAAACTCAAAAATCCCAGAAAAAGACAATGCAGAGGTGAGGATGCTGTTAATGCTAACATCCTTCAAATAATGTTGCTTCACAGCTCATGGAAGGTGGCTCTGACTTGGCTCAGGTGTGGAAGATCAGAACTTGAATTAAAAATTAGATTTGTTTCAGGAGCTGCAAAAGCAAGAAGGCAAATGGTGATGTGAGTGTCTAGGGTGGCTGGTAGATGGCAGTAGCACACATTTATGTGGCAGAGGTGATGTATATCTGGGCAGGCAGTTTTCCTCTGGGATTCCTGCCAGAGTTCTGACAGCACAGTGTGATGGACAGTGTCTGCACATCTCCTGAGACTGACATCCGACCTCATCCTTCCTCTTGTGATGGAGTTTTAAGTACGGAAAAACAACTTTCCATTCCTGTAAACAGAAGGTGTATTTCAATGCTTTTGAAGTCTAAAGGCACTTTGTGATTCTTTGAGGGTGAAGGATTTTGTGCAAATTCAATTACTATTTTGACACTGCAGAGACTCTGCACAGCACAAAATACTGCATGGGCGAAACTGAGCTTAAACATAAGCTTAAACATTTCAGTGCAAGGCTTAATATATTTTTATAGACAAGACTATTTTTTAAATGTTCATAGCAAGCAGGGAAAATTAAATTCAGTCTCATGAGACTCACAAATGCACAAATGGAGAGAGAAAACACATAAAAACCATCCTGGATGATCATCAAAGCTTGATAATTATTTTTGTTAGTTGTGCAGCACCATTTCTGATTGCATTGGCAAGCTTAGTAAAAGGCAGCCTATGCTTTATGAGGGATTAAGATGAAAAAGAGAGTGTCTGCCTTTCCCTGTCCTTGAGGTGGAAGGAGTTTCGTATACAAGGAGCTGGCGGGAAGTGGAGGCAGAGGGAGTTCCCGAGGAAGCAGTGGTGCCAGAGGCATTGGCATTATAATGGAAATGAAGAATCAGAGTAATTAGGATTGGGGGTGTAGGGCAGGGATGGATTTGTGCAGGGTCTGGAAGATTCCCTCCGTCTTGCTTCTTCTGATTTCCAGGCAAAGTCATACTCCTTCAATCTTTGCTAAGGAGTGTGAATATTGATCTTAAAATTTCTGACTGTACCTGAAAGTACTACCTTCCTTCTTTTTCCACACTGCTAAAAATGCCAACTGGGCTATCCAGACTAGACACTAACTTCATTTTTAATCTGCTGCAGAGTACTTGCACTGTTTTTATACAATTATACATTGTTTTTATACTAGTCATGCATACGTACACCTTACACATGAAAGCAGAACTGTTGGTACTCGAATGTTATGCCCACAGCACCGTTGGTGCAGTATATTCATGGGGTTTATCCAGATACAGACAGCTGAATTGTTATTAGGGTATATATTTAAAGGAGTGTATGGAGTTACAGTGACCACAAACTGAGCTTTGGTCTTTCCCAGAAACTGACACAGTAATAAGTTTCAGGGGGTGGTGTGAGATTGATACCCTTTGGGATGGTTTCACCTTTGACACTTCACTCAATTAGAAAGGATTAAAAAAAGGAACCCCATCAGAGTCCAAATACCATTTAGAAAACTCTTAGAAGTAACCAAGGAGTTTGCCTCTTCAGGTAATGCTGTCTCAGCTGTTCTTTAATGCCCCTGTACTTGCTGTCTAGGCTTCTGCCACAGCACAAATCTGAGGAAACAGGATATCTTATAGCACTGCTAGATTTGTAGCTAGAGGCTGTCTGCATGGTTTTGGGTCAGGTTTAGGGTAGTTGTAAATGACAACTTTAGTAAAGACACTTTAGGCATCAAGGTGCCAGCTATCTGATCATGATAGGGTGGATTTCTGTGCTGGATTTCTGGCTGCTTTTAACAAAGAACAACAGATCTGGGAATTTTCAGTGGAACTATATTGTTGCTGCTATTGTCTGAATATATATTGAAGAGTGAATATCCAAGATGAAATGTCAGGTCTGAAATCCTCTACATCTGTGTAGCCAGCCAGCTAATACCAACCAAACTCTCTTCCTAGGTACTGAGGGATGAAGCCTGCTAAATGACTCTCCAGAACCTCCTGGTAGCAGTCACTCTACACCTGTTTGCTCATGATCCTCATGTCTCAAGTGAAAGCACAAGAGGAAATGGCCTTAGGTTGCACCAATGGAGATTCAGGCTAGATATTAGAAAAATATATTCCCTTGAAAGAGTGGTTAGGCTTTGGGATAAGTTACACAAGAGCGTGGTGGAGTCAGTGTTTCTGGAAGTGTTCAGGAGGTCGGGATGTGGCACTTGGGGACATGGTTTGGGGTGATCATGGTGGTGCTGGGCTGGCACTTGGGCTGGATGACCTCGAGGGTTTCTTCCAACCTGGTTGATTCTGTGACTTGTTTCAAACTGCAGCTCTACCAAGGCCTGTTAAATGCAAGTCCTGTTTTCAGGGTTTTCTCTCCTTCATCTGCCCACAAAATTAGAGGTTTCTATGGAACTCGCAGTTAGCAAAAAGTCATCTCCATTTACCTGGTAAGGAGAGAGAAACAAACAACAGAAAAAAAATTTTGAGATGCTGACAGGAGGTTATTTTATACATGTGATCAAAATGCTGAAGACGAAAAGAAAATATAAATTTGGAAGATGTTTCTCATTTAAAATGGTCAATAATAGAGAGTTTTCAAGTTTGTTTCACAAAATGTATTTCCAAATATTTTGAATTTTCTGCATTTTGGTATCTTGTTTCCTTTGTATTCTCCTTTATGATGCTTAGTATAATAGGGCAAGTATTGTCAAAATATGTCAGCTTATTTCACTTTTCTTCTTCTGGAACTCTCTTGCAACTGTCTAAAATATTTAAGAATTATTTTATAGCTTTTCTGTTTTGGAAAAAGGTGTAGGGTAGTAAAGGAGAGTAGTAATTTTATAACACTCAGTGCTTATACCTTTTAAAATTAGTTTCCATTTTCTTTATTTTCCCTATTATCTTATATTTGGTGGGTATTTTAATGCTTCTAAACTGAGAAAATATTCAAAATCTTTAATTGGCCTAAAAAGAAGAAGGAAGGATGAATCCCCAAAACTCATTTGCTGCATTCAATTAGCAAAAAGAAGTAAGGGGGATAGAGAAAAAATTAAAAGTCAATAGCCTTTCTGAAAGAAATTTGATGACTTTGGTGAAAATGAAATGGTTTCATATATGCAGTATTTTCTTGAATTTTATGTTTTAGACATTTAGGTTTTTTTATTCTATTGCTCTAAGATTAAATCTATATATAGTATTTTTTTGGCTATGCTAGTTATAGGTATAATTTAAAATTAATATGAAATGTTAAAATTTGTAAGAGTAGATTCCAAGTTAGAAGTTGCTTACAGCAGCACAAAAATGTACTTCATCAGACAACCTCTTACACAACTGTGCCTGATCTAAGGCTCTACTGGTATGTTTAAAACTACATAAGTTTATGTTGTGAAACAAATCTTGTGTTAGACATGCTCTGAATGTTCCCATGGTGTGAGCACACAAAATACTTCTGCATAGCTTAGCTCTTAGGTACACGCCTGGTCTGTTATTGGTGTCAAATCTCCATAAACAATTTTGTCTAATTATAATCTAATCTAAACCTATCTAATATTAAATTGTATGTGATTTCCTTTAGACTTCTTTTTCTATATATTATATTAAAGCTCTGTTTCTCATATCACAGTCTTTCTTGTGGACTAATTAGGGTAGAAAACTCCTTGAATGTTGAAGTGATTTTGGCTATGAATACTATTTGCTTATGCTTAAATGTCACTATACTTAACCAGCTGAGATTAATAATATAACCCTTTCAATGTTCAATACTTTTTAATTAATACTAATTAATTAGCAATTTAATTAGTACTTAAACATTAATACTGATATTTTACACAGAAAAAATAAAAGTAATGCATAATGCTTTTTAAGGTAGTCTGCTACTCCAGAAATATGTGCTAGGACCAATTGATGTACTCTGCCCAGCACTAACAGCTGCACTGCTGACAGGTTGTCTTACTGCTTGTTTGTCTTCGTGCCCTCTTATCTCCCATAGTCTTGTTTCTAAGCTTTTTTACATCATCATAGAGTAGTTAGGATTGGAAAGGACCTCTGGAGATCACCTATGCCAGAGTACCCCCATATCAATTTTTGGTACAGATTATTGCTTTTTTATTGCCTGTATTTGGCACAAGGACCCTCCTTGGTGCTATTGCAGTGCTAGTACAGTAATAACTGCATTGTACAATTATTTAGAGCTAATATCTATATTACCTCCCAACACACATTAGAAATCAGACAGATGCTATTAATTCTAGTTATCTTTTTTGGAAGTCAATGCCTGTAATATATCCATGTAAATCAATGTTCTGAAGAGGACATTAGTAAAGACATACTTGTTCTCATGCTGAACTCTGTATCTTTGAGAAAAAAATTCATTTGTGTTTGTTAAGAGGGTAGATTGCATTATTGTTACCTGTATTTTTGTTTGGTGAAGCCAATGAAGAATTTCTAACACAAGAAGAGGGGAGAAAAGTTGCTAATGAGAAAAAAATCTGTTGGAATTGTGATTTTTTTCTGGTTACTTTTATTAAGGGTTGTGATGGAGGTTCATAGTAAACATTTTTTTTACCTTTTTACTGCCTAGCATCAAGAAAAGTTGGTTGAGATCAGATCACTATTTGCATATGAAATTCTCATGGTTTGCAAAGAATTCACAGTACTTCAAAAAGCAAGATGATAATTTGACAGCATACTAATTCTCCAAATTTCTTTAAGAAGGATTTAGATAGGCACAAAGATAATGAGAGAAAGCTGGATCATAAAAGAGGGAACAAGGAAGGACAGAGAGAGACAAGGAGCAGGTCAAGGGAGGTTACACTTCCCTTCTACTCATCATCACTGGTGAGGTCACACCTGGAGAGCTGTGGATTCCCTGGTATGTGGAAGACCTAGAGATATTGTACAGTGTCCAGCACAGGGTCAGGAAGATGATTGAGGGAGCAGATCATCTCTCCTGTAAGGAAAGGCTAAGTGGGATGGGATTGCTCAGCCTGCAGAAGAAATGGCTCAAAGAGTGATCTCATCAAGTGAAGGGTACTTGTAAGGAAGATATTGGAGACAATTTGTAGATACTTAAAAGCCATTAGGACATAGTCCCAGTTAAGCTTCTCTAGGTGACCTTACCTGAGCAGGAGGTTGGACATGGTGACTTCCAAAGGTCCTTTCCAACCAAACCAATCTGTTTCAGAGTAGAGGAAAAGTTCATGAGGGTGGAAGAGGGGCTTTTGAATAAGTCTGAGACATAGAGAACATTATACATGCAGTAAACTAACAGGCAGTCCTGGAGGGGAGGAATATGCCAAGTCAAGAGTGCAGAAAGTTGTCACAAGATTTTTTATCATCTCAGCCCCTCAGTACCACCAGCCTCCATGCCTGTGGTATTGTCTATCAGGTGGACAGCTTCTCCATCTCAGGAGCTGGCCCCTTCCCAGCAACATCCTTCCCCCAGTGAGTATATCCAGGGAGCAATGCACTGGTTCCAAGTGCTCCTAAAGTGGTGAAGTAAGGTCACACAGTGCTTGACTTTCTGGTTAGAACAGTTGTGCAGCGGGACACCAAGGAGCCAGTAGCTGCAGGAATGTAAGTCACCTGCAGATGAGCAATGCCAGAGTTTAGGAACCACAGTGATAAAGTCTTGTAGATAATCAGAGATGGGACTACGCCTAAAGGAGGAGAGAAAACAGGACGTACTGCTGGCGACGGGTGCTCCACCCAAAGGTTCCTGTTGAACAGGAAATCCCCAAGTCCCATCTGTGCTGCATGCAACCAAAGAGTTTGAAAAAGGGAGTAAGAAGGGGAATGTCACAAAAATTCTCAGCAAAACTCACAGGAAATGCAGTAGGAAGTATATACATGTGTTTGTGTGTGTGTGTGTGTGTGTGTGTGTGTGTGTGTGTGTGTGTGTGTGTGTGTGTGTGTGTGTGTGTGTATAGGTATAGGTATGTACACATACCTGCATCTTGCACAGCAAATTCCAAGAGGTCTTAAGCAAAACTGAGCAACAGTGGGCAATATGGGTGCATCAGTGTGTAAGCATTTGTTGCAAGATACAGGAAAACAGAGTTTCCAAAACATAATTTTAACTGTGAGCACTGTGTGGGAAGATACTGGATTAATAGGAGTGCATAGATGCTCTGTGTATACCCTCTCTCCTGGACTTCAAACACAGGAGAAGTGCAGCAATCTGACAATGGTACCACATATTACTAATTACCAGTAGGTTGTTAGGAGCAAACTGAGGGATGTACTGGTGACAACAGGATTCCTCATGTACAGTCCAGCTTCTATTAGTTCATTCATACGGTGGTTATCCAAATGGCAGTCAAACTACACGTGTGTGATCAGCATCTTCACTATTGTCTCTGTATTTGTATTGTGGTCTAATCTGTCTTCCCAGATCAGATATTGGTTTCACAAAAGGCTGTGGATCACACATAGAATGAGTGGTGAGAGACAAGTGAACTTCTTATCCTTCAGCATATCTTTAAGTCCTACTTTCTCCTGGGAAAGCTTGCAGATTTTGTTCAGGCCAGGTCATTCACTAAGCCACCGCTGTACTTCTTTATCACCTGTAGTTTCATGTTCTTGCATAACAAATAAATGCTTATAGAAAATATCTTTTTCACTAATAAAGACTGTGGTAGCTCTGTGCTGGAGCCAAGTATCATTCTTTCATCTGATAGTGGCAGAATGTAGTTGCATCTCCTTTCGTCCTTTGAGAAGCAAAAGGGACCTTCAGAAAGGCTAAGATGTTGGGAAAGTGGCCAAATACCTTCTCCTGCTGAAGGAAAGAACTGAGTATAGGGAAAAAGGGAAATGCTTCCACTGAAATTGCCTTACAGATCATCTTTCTTCCTCTGTTTCCCAGTGAAGCTCTCCACAGAGGCAGCAAGCAATATGTTTCTGCTATCCTTACATCTAGAGAAGATGTGAAACTTTATGAAAAATAGCATAAAGTAGCATACAAAGAATACTTTACAAACTGCAAATTGATTAATTTTTAATTGTTCTCATGCAAAAATGAACCTCTGGTGAACAGACTTTATATTCAGTATATAATAGTGTAATAGTATAGTAGATACATATATATATATATATATATATAAAATAGTATAATAGAGTTATATTCAGTTCATTTTCTTTGGTAGACAGGGGATGTTCAACAGATTATTTATTTTTCAGTAGGTGCCTGCAAAATACGTAGCTTAATTTTGTGCATGGTGGCTAGCTCAGAAGGTCTGTTTTCTTAAATAATTTTGGTGTGTCCAAGAGAAACATCAGCTGATGATGACAGTGATTTGGTGCTTTGATAAGTGCATGACACTTCACTAGTGACAGGCATAGCTCTTATCACCAGACTTGATTTGTTTCATGGCTTTTGATGGTAATATCAGCAATGGAGATGCTGAGAATTGCAAGCTTTTCAACAGGTGTTGCTGGATGCATTTCATGCAAAATTTCAACCTATGTTAAAATAAGACTCTTTAATAATATTCATTGGCTTTTTTATCCCATATCATGATATGTTCCGCAGTTAATTTTTACAGCACTAACGCAGAAAAGGTTAAAATTTTGGAAGCTAGTTACAGCAAGACTTTAATTTTTTTTTCTTAAATCTCTGAATGTTTTCATTATTTGAAAGACCAGAAAGAAAGATCAAATTACAGATCTACAGGTAATATGTAAGGATCGTGACAAATGGCACCCCTGGGGATAATTCTTACTATTAGGAGCAGCCTGGACAAGGCACACATTGCTTTCTTGCAGTTTCCAGTTTGCTGTTCTCTGGTAGGGCAGAGGCAGGTGGGACATGTGGTTGACAGCTTTTCTGAGGTTGTGGCAGATGAGAAAACCCTCCTAATCATCCATCCTAGAGGATCACTCTGGCTGCAAAAGATAATCAGAAGTTGTTTTAATGGCTTTAGGTAATTTTTTTCCTTAAACTTCAACAAGCTCCTTGTGTGCCACATTAAGGTTTTTGAGCAAAGTCATTCAAAATGAGAGGCTTGAACATAGCTGACAATCCCCAGTTAGTTTGTTTGTTTGTTACACTGAGAAAAGCTCCCTGCAGAGGAAACTTCTTTTTTGTCAGTAGCATAGTAGTGTGACCTTCCTTGTCACCTGTATAATCATACATACACCAAACACGAGGATGGTGTGTATGAAGTGATGACAGCATAACTGGCAATATTATTCCCTAATGCAGACCACATCATTTGTGGTGGTGAGAAATTCAGAACTGAATTCCCATTCTCTCTATACTTTTGCAGAATTCCTTATTTGTAGTTGTTACATCTTACATGAGATTGGCATAGACCCACTTCAGGAGGCAGCACAGGGACAATACAACACTGTTGCCGTGGAGTATAGTGCTTACAGAGCAGAGTGATGCTCCAAGTAGATGATTAATTTGATTTGAATTTGCTATAGAGTAATTAGCTATATATAGCTGATTTGATGCAATCAGCTTCATAAGTAAAGAGCCTGGTTTCTTAAAAGTGATAAGACTCATTAGCTTGTTGGTTGTTTGGTGTCTTAAGTGCCTAAGAGAAAAAGTACATGAAAAATAAAGGACTTCCCTGGTATAGGTGGTCAGTGGTAGGTTGTGGTTAACAAAATAGGAATGGTGAATCTGTTCTCTGCAAGTTTCCAAGCACATGATAGGATTACTGTGTATCCTGAATGATGTATGGTTCCTTAACAACTGTAACTCAGTACCTATATGGTGTGTACAGCTCACAATAGTCAGTCTGTAGACCCCCGTGTGTTGTCCCACTGTTTCTGAAAGGCTAAAACAACTGAACCTTACCCTGTTGTTCAGACACCGTTTCTATACCTCACATGTAGTGGTTGCCAGCTGCTGAGTGAAGATGCAAGCTCCTTCTGTTCATTTCCTGTGTTCCTTTCAACTCTGGATGGAGTTAGGGCTGTCATAAGACCAACCATTTTGTGCATAAACAATATTTTCTTTCCATACTGTGAAACAGAAATGGGTGCTTTCTTGGAATCATAAATGCCTTTGTTTTCTTGGTAGCCCCATCACCATTAAGAGCAGACTAGGCTTGGCTAATTATGGCATTGTCATTCAGTCTCAAGTAATTAACAAATGTATTTGCAGCTGGGGGTGGGGGGGGGAACTACTAAATAAATGTTAACTGTTACTATTCTGAGGGAAGACTTCCTAAAGCACCATTTCATTTGCATTTATTAGTCTTATAGTAATTGCTGCTTATCATTTACCTAGAATTTGTACAAAGCACTTTGTCAAAAGAGGTGTAAAATATCCGACCCAGCGAATTTGTAACCTAATTTTAGGCTGGTTCTCAAATGAGTTAGAAAAGCAAGAAGTGAAAGGAATGCAAACATGAAGCTCATTATAATAAGACCATGTATTAAACAAGCTTTGTCTTAAGTAGACAGAAAGTATAAGAAAGTTCTGAGAAAATAGTGCAGTGTAGGACAAGGATACAATGACATCCCATCTGCATGCCTATGGAAAACAGTAGAAGCGCAATATATGAAAGAAAAAAGTATTTAGCAAACCACAGAGGAGGAGAAAGTGCACAGAAGTTAGGGTCCTTTTGGAGGTCCATTGCAGCAATGCAAGAACTTCTCACATTCATGTTTTCTTTGACTGTCCTTCACTTGCTGTCAAGCCTTAGTGAGGATGGAATTCTTACTGATGTGTGGCAGAGAAGGTGATAATCACAATAGTGGCCTGTAATATTCTTTATGAACAAGCAGGTAGGAATGAATCACAAAGATGCTTGCTCATCTGGATGTCGTTCCTGCTTTCAAGTGCTAAAGGATGCCATCTTGCAATATTGGTATCAGCAATTTCCCTTTCTATCTTCAGTGAAATCAGGCATGGCTCTTGTGCCATGTGTATTTAACATACTAGCTCAAAATAGCTGCTCCTTGGGCCTTGCATCTTCTGCTGAGTAGTGGTATCTGATCACTATTTGGTTTTGACATCACTAATCACCAATAAAAACAAAAACCTGTGCCTAGGAGCTCTTAGTTTATTAGAGAAAAGAAGAAAGATGAATGTAGGCAGGCTGATGAACAGCAGTGGGGCAATGAGAGCAATGAGGCTCTGCTGGCTAGTGTGAGTAGCACTGTTCTCATGGGGTGAACATCGCAACCATATGAACAGCATAATCTCTCTTGTCCACCATGGAAGCATCATAGCAAAGGAAAATATAAGGAAGATTTTAAAAATAATAATTAATTAATAGAATTATTTAGGTTGAAAAAGATCCTTGGGATCAGGTCCAATCACTAAATAAATACTTCCAAGTCTACACTAAACCATATCTCCAAGTGCCACATCCATATGTCTTTTAAATACCTCCAGGGATGGTGACTCATTCACTTTCATGGAATGTTTTTTCCAATGCTTGAAAACACTTCCAGTGAAGAAATTTTTTCTTGGCATCCAACATAAACCTCCTCTAGTGCAACTTGAGGCCATTTCCTTTTGACCTATCTCTTGTTATTTGGGAGAAGAAGATGATCCCCACCTGGCTAAAGCCCCTTTCTGGTGATTGTAGAGAGTGATAAAATCCTCTCTGAGCCTCCTTTTCCCCAGGATAAACATCCCCAGCTCCTTCAGCCCCTACTTATAGGACTTGTGCTCCAGACCATTCACCTGTTTCACTGCCCTTCTCTGAAGTTGCTCCAGCATCTCAATTTCTGTCCAGTCATGAGGGGCCCGAAACTGAGCACAGGATTGAACGTGTGGCCACACCAGTGCCAAGTATTTCTATCACTGCTCTGGGATTTGTTTAGTGAAAGACCAAGCGTTTGCTTATCAGTTTGGTGAGTAGCCCAAAAGGAGTTATTCAACTAGACTTAGTTACAGGATGCTGTCTTTGAGGAAAAATTAAGGAGGTCAGAAAAGAAACAGATCAAGTCCTGGAAATCCAAGGAGAGCAAAACAGTCTTTTTCCCTCACGCCTTGAGATGCCCTGTCCCTTATATTTTGCTTAGTTTGTAATTATTTAAGGCTAATTTCCTGCAGCTATGCAGAATGCATCGCTCCTGCCCAAGCTCCTGTTCATTTCTAATGTCACTCTATTCAGCCTCTGCATATGATTTCCTTCCTTGAAGGCCTGGTTTCCTTTGTTCTGTTCTGCATTTCATGCAGAGTTGTTATTCAGCTGGTTTCTTTTGACTTAATCCAAATAATTGTGCCAGAGGTCTGTGAAAAGGTTATCATTAAAGTTATAACGACTCATTATTGTGCTTTGTCTGGGAGAGATTTAATGCAGCCTTTGTAAACAAATGGTGAATTCCCTGTATAATAAGGTCTTCCATGATTCAAGAATTTTTTAACAACTGTATGACATCAACCTGAACTTATATCTTGCACAGACCCCCTCCGTCCTTTCCCATAAATCACAGGTTATGATGTACCTCTTGGCTACAGAAGAATTATTAGATATTCTGGTAAAAACATCTCCATCTGTAAAGAGAAGGAACCACACAAGCAGAGAGGCCCCAGGTAGAAACTATAAAGGTTGTGTTCAAAGAGCTGCAGGAGGGAGAGAAGATCTGGTGATACTGATGGAACAAGTTGGCTCAAGTGGGATGTTTTTATAATGGGAGTGGTCAAAGCAAGCTCTAGTGAGGGGATAACCTAGCGAGGGAGAGCGTGAAGTTACGCATGGTAAAAAGCAAGTGATGATGGAGATCAGGACAGGGCTATAAAAGCAGGTGGAGATTGGAGCACACAAGAAGAGGAAGCACTGCTTTCCAGGCTGTCCAGGTATGCATCTGTCTCCACCCGAGTCCAATAGGTCTGGTGTTATCCCTGGAGTTATCAGGGAGAATTGTGCAGTCCTGCGTTCCTTTGTGTTAGTAGGCACATGACATACTTCTGATGTTGCCATAATGCCAACAGGCAAGTTCGGGGCATTTGCTACATCAGATGGTATCTTTGGGCCTCGTGTTGTTTGTGCCTTACATTGCTTTAACCCCTTTGAAGTCGGCATTGGCACATATTTTAGCCATTTGTTTCTGTTGTGGGCTTTATCTTGAGGCTTGACCTCTTTTCCTGCTCTCTGGGCTGTGCCTTCCCCCATGACAAGGGTGTGATCAGGCCTGTTAATTTGTGCCATAAACACATTCCTTCAGGGTGGTACTGAGGATGAAGCAAGAGGTTAATAGGAACTTCTTCGAATAGTTACAGAGTTTTGTATGGCGGGATGTACATTGTGCTCTTGTATCCTATCCTGCCATACTGGCCCTGCATGCCTCACCTCAGTAAATCTCCCTCCAGTCATCGGTGTGGGTGTGTCTGTCACCCCAGCACTGAGAGGGAGTTAGAGCCAAGCCTTATATGTAGGGATTGTCTAACTGTAGACCTTGAACTGGCTTTCTGCTTGCTGCTTTGTGCCCTTGTATTGACACAGAGCAGATGATTGTAGCTTTGTTGAGGTCATGGAAGGTGTTGTTCTCTTTGGCCTTCCATGCTACGGATCTCTGTGTAGTTCAAAGGGGTTATTTTGCACTGTGTTGCTGCATCACGATGTTTCCTGAATGACCAGATATTTGTTTGCTTTTCAAGCCACAAAATTCCAACAGAAAATGAGAGAGTTCTTGAAGCATAACAAACTAATCTGCATGGAAAAAAATTCAAGTTAACAGTGAAGGTAGTGATGTAGTTAGTCAGCCAGTTTAAGAATGTGTGGGCTGGAAGATTCAGGCATTCAAATAAATACTCTTTTACTTTTCTGCTAATCCCTCTCTGCTCCCTCTTACTTTTTTTTTTTCCCTGACTTCCTCCTCCCGTGAGCTACTAATTGGTATAATACTCAGCAGGATATGTCTTTGATCAGAGGTATATATCTTAAGTAAGAAGAGTAGCTAAAAATATGGTAACAGATCAATCCAAAACCATTTTGAGTGGTTTCTTTCTATGATTCTACTCTATTTTCTACCTAAAAATATCCTTTAAAATTTAAGATGATTCCTGCAATGCTTACTGAGATGAGGTAATTGCTGTTCCAAAGGTAAAAGCTGTCTAAAGAATCATACTGCCAAAAGGCTGGCCACTGCCTCTTGATCTTTAAATCTGATGTGCTTTTATAACTAAATATCAACTAAATGTAACTTGAGCCGTGTTTATCAAAAAAACATGGCTGCAGATAAGTGCAACTGCAAAGTGATTTTAGCCCACAGATGTATGAACACCTATGCTGATAAACACACTAATTTTGTGCATGACAATATTAATTTGGTAATCTTTCACTTACAAGTACAACTATGTTTGGAAAACAGAGCCTTTTTCAGAGCCATGAGATTTAGTATAAAAACATAACCCCTCAAATCCCAAACAAATAAAAAACACTCTCTCATTTATATATACTGACTCATTTATATGATAAATATATGTATAAGTCATAAGAAAAATAAAATATAGTTTACCTAGTTAACAGAGTTCCAATATCATGAACTTGGTTTACTACAGAGGGTAGTGCTTGGTCATTCAGGGTATAACTTTGCGTCATTTTAAGGGAGGGAGAATCATTGGCCTCACATATGTCAGCTGAAAATCAGAATGTGGATTTCTATTAGAAGATATTAAAATTGGTTTTCAATTGTACAAGAATGGAAGAGAATACATTGTTATAAGTTAGTTTTAAGTAGCTGTCTGCCTAGAGCTAAATTTTCACTTATGGCTTCTAACTTTTCACTTATTAGCAAGTGAAGTGTCTTGCACTTTCTATAAACATTTCATTTTGTCATTCATCAGGTACAGTTTCCTTGTTTCCTTTGAAGAGGGAAAGAACATCCATCTCCAGGCAACCCAAAGGATACCTTCATGGACAAATTACCATGAAGCAAGTGAGGGTGTGGTTTTATAGCATGTTACCTACTCCACCCAATGGCTTCTCTTTATGGTACATGTAAGGTCTGTGCCTCCCATCCATTGAGATGCAAACTGCATTATCCTTACTGGGACGGGGATTGCATGGGCATTCAAGAGAAGTTGCTCCTGTGTACTGTAATTTCACAATCTATGTTATCTCTTAGCAACTTGTTTGTGTGGTACACACTTGCCATAGCAAAAGGTTGCACACAAAGAGAAAGGGAGCTTAGAAGGATATTACTTGCAACCCAGCACTCAGTATCGTCTTAGTAAGAGGCAAAGCATATTTGCATTTGCATGCAGTGTAGCATATTTGTTATTGTGAAACTCCCTTGTGGGCTGAAATATCCACAAAGAGAATTTTAGGAAGAGATTTTAGCCAAATAGTATTTTCTATTGGCTTTCACTGAAATATTTTTCTACATGGATTAGAGACATTGAGTGATTCAGTAATTGCAAGGAGACAAGAAATGTATTTAATATTATACTTCATGAATTAATGAGAAATTTGGAGAAATTTCTGCATCTTAAACCGAGACTGATTTCTTTATCTCCTTCTACAAAGTTTGTCATTAGATTTTAAGAAAGTAAATAACAGTACTATTAACAGTTTTAAGTTATTTTGTATAGATATAAAACTGACTAATGAATTAGCTAACATATTTAACTTAATTTTCAAAAGACTCTGTTTTCTCTGTTTCTCCCTTCCTTCTTTTATCTTATTTTTCTGTTATTCACTTTAACTTGTCACTCAGCTTTTCAATGGTTTCACTTTCTTTCCCCTTTACATATGTTTATAACACTTGCCCAGTATTTTTTGGTTTGTCAAAGAGGACAGCAGAAATTATATAATATAATAAAAGAAATCAAATCAAATCCACATCTGTATTTGCTAGTGCTGAAATATCTGTATCTATGGTTTAATTATTAAACCCCATGATCGGTGGGTATCTAATTATGTAACTATATTTCTAACTTCAGATTTCCTTTCTCTTTTTTATCCTTTAGTTTTGAAAAATAAAAGTCTCAAAATATTTTCATATTTGTGAATCTATTTTTTAAAGCATTGGAGCTGCAGTTTTCAGAGAATGGGGTTTTGAAAATATTTATGCATATAAAAATAAGTGTCCTTTGCTTCTAATGGGCTCAAATTCGTTACAAGCCTGCATATATGCTACTGAAAACTTAAATTTCTTTTTATACTAAGTACCTTTGAAAATCTGGCATTTAAAATTTCATTCACATTCGAAAATGGGACATAGGCTCTGAAAACGTTATTACATTTTTACAGGACACCTTCCTGCAAACAGGAACATGTTGAGGAACATGCCTTCCTCAACATTTGTCATGTTGATCCAAACTGCAGAGACTGCTGACAATGGTTGCTCTATCTGGAGAATGTGTACTTTGGCAAGCCCAGGTTCTTTTGGAAAAGTGCAATAATTGGAAGAGTATTTTTAGAAGTGCATTTTTAGAGGAAGTATGAAAGGAATCCGTTTAAGCTTCCAAATGCATTGGACTAAAACTGGCAGAGGACATGAACAAAATGTGTATTTAAGTATTTGGAGTTATTTAGAAATACATGTTAATCAAGACATGATGTGAAGAGTAGTGCTGCCATACCTTTTTATATGTAATATACAGCCCATTTTCTCAAGGAGCCCATAAAAACTACTCCAGTAATCTTGGAACCAATCTCACCACAAAATGAAGAGCTGCTGTCTGCTTTTTTTGTGTTGCAGTGTTTGCACTGGGGTATGAGAACCTGTTCATTGGACTCTGCCATATTTATATTTGCATGAGTGGCCATTGTTACACTGCAATCAATGAAAGGTAACCTGCACCAAAATGCAAGAAAAGGAGATTTAGTGCATTTTTACCACTAGACTTGAGCACATATACAGGAGCTTAGCGGAGAGTATTGGGTGCCTACAAACTTCCTGCCTGGGTGAGCTTGCAGTAACCTGTTCTAAGCTCCATAGGCTCAGGAAACCATTCCAATGGGCAAAACAGTAAGTAAAACTTCTGTTACATGATGGAAACTTCTAGAGATTTCAACTTGATTCCCTTGAAAATCCTCGGAAAGCCATAAAAATAGGTGTTTTCTCTGCTGACTTCAACTTGATTTTGACTTTTGCTAACAAAAATGGGCTGATGCAGCCGTGTGGGTTTTCAGGCTGTGAACAGATAAGGCAAATTTTAAAATCTCAATATGATTTTGTCATCTCACAAACCAGTCCTGCAGTTTGCCCTGCAGACAGCTGGGCAGCCAGGGGGAGTGCAGGAAGAGCTGCAGCAGGAACCCAGTCCAGACCCTGCTGAAATAAGGGATGAGGGAGGGCACTTACTGTCATTAGTTTGCTTGGATAAGAACCTCTCCAGAAAGCAGCAGCCACCACCAGATGAGTCCAAAATGCAATTTTCTTTATTTCTTTTTCTGTTCTGCAGTTGCCAGAGCTCCTCCTGATTTAGTAGCTGTTGAAGTGTCTCTTCACTTAACAGGTCTTGAGCAACTGTTGTATTTTTCCTTTCCTTTCCTTTCAATGGGCCACAGCCCATTATTAAGCAACTTTTAAAATACATAAATACATAGATCTATAATATATACATTCTTCAATGACTGGCTTATACGCTGATTGAAGGGGAAGAAGGGGCATGTGTCTATGGGAGGTTTTGGTCTTATTATGGCTTGAGGAAAACAAGTTTACCAGAGTTTCTTACTGTTTTCTTTCTCCAGAAGTTATGTCTCTCCCCTTCTGATACTTCAGAATTTTTCCTAGCCAAGTCACCTTTCTGGTATTCCCACATATTCTCCTGTGCTCAGGAACACACTTGGCATTTAGGGGAGGTGACAGAGGAAGGTGCCCAGCAAGACAAGGTGGTGCCTATGCATACAAGATCTGAAATACTGTTTGTGGACCAATGGAAATGTCCTGTGTAAGGATATTGAATACTCCTCCCAGCAGTGCAGTGGGAAGCACAGCGGCTGTGCTGTGCTGCTGATCATGTCTCTGCCAAAAATCCTAAGTCACCTAGCTTTCCCATGCCCAGTGTCAATATAGTTATAATGTCTCTGCTTCCAAACAGGTTTTAAGGCATATTTAGCTTCTGAAGATTTTCATAGATTACTGTAAAAAAAAAAAACAACAAAACATTTGTGAAATAATTGAGCTGAATCATTTGGGACATACATCATCTAGTGTGTGTTACATGGCAATTATGATGAATGCAATTCCCTTTTCATTTAGGACCACAGTTATAACTCACATTACTTGTTTGGTGTTACACCCCACATTTTCTGTGTCCACCAAGTTAAACTATTATAAGTAAAATTTTCATTACTAGACCTATTCTTCCCCCCTCAGACATATTAGCCATGCTGCAAAACAGATGAAGTCAGTCAGAAAGAGTTTACTAGCTACCTGACTAACCAAGTGCAGTGCACCCCTAAGGTCTTTTTTCTTCTGGACATGTAGCTCCCTCTTTCAATATAATTACTATTTATTCCTATTGTTTATTGTCCTAGAGCTCATTTTCTTTGCTATTGTCAAAATTACCTAACAGAAACCTTTTCAGGTAGAGCGACAAATCCTATTCCTTTTTGTTTTTCTTTCAGAATTTGGAGATGTTTTTTGAACCTCAGCATATCTGGCTGTTCTTGGATGATGATCTCCATGTACCACTAAACATGTGTTCATTATGATCACTAATTTCTAAGTGTGATTTTCATCATGATCATGAAGTGAGGGACACACTCAACATCCCAAATAAACAGTTTAATTTCTTTAGAGATGTGCAAGACTAATGTTTCCTTGGCTATGTCTTAAAGACATTAAAGGTATTCAGATTGTTTGCTTTCTACTGAATTAAATATCTGCACCTGACAAATCCCATTTTGCTCATTTGCTTGCTGATTGCAAAGTGCAAAGTCCAGATCAGAATTAAACTTTTCAGTCTGAGCTGATATAATGGAGTTCAGTCTTCTAACTACAATGGCAAATAGCTGTAACAGCATAGCTGGAAACAGCATAACTCCTCATACAGTTGGTGTAATGGACCAGTAGCACAACCACATGTGTAGCTGCAATATTTCACCCTAAGCCTATTTCTCAGGAGTGAAAATAACACTTTGGGAAAAAATCCTGCATTATTTTTTCAACCAGTGAGAATAAATCTTCAACTGCAACTTTCCAAAAGGGAAGAAGTTGCTTCTTTTGAAGCAAGAAGTGTGCCTTGTTAAGAAATAAGTATTCTTTTAAGTCCAAAGTATGTCCTATCGAGAGGTCAACTCTCAGATATAATCTGCATTCAATGGAGTGTTTTGCTCAAGGACATATGCTCAAGTTTTTTGCTCAGTTGTTGTGTTTGATTTCCCTTTCCAATGAGTTCGTTGCCCTGAGACTGGAGATCAAGGGTATAATATGTTTTTACATACCCTGCTTTCAGGAAGGAGTACACTTTTTTACCTCAATTTATTTATCCATACACGTAATTCACATATTTCATCCCTATACATCAGTTTGTTGGATTTCATTTGTATGATTTTCACTCCCCAAAGCTTTTTAGTTGCAATTTCAGAGTTCTAGTCATCAAATGAGTCTATGTACCAGGATCCAATCTACAAAGAGCAATGCCCTCTCTGATTTCTAGTTATCAGTAATTCATCTCCTGGTGCAACATTGCCTATTGCTTCACTGAAAAAATCCTTTGAATTAGAAGTCAGCAAGGACAAAGACCTTAATATGCTAATACAACTGCTGTGGCTTGTAAAATCTTCCAAAGTTATATAATCAATTACATGATTGCTTCTTTCTTCATATTGTAACATCTGCATTGCCCTGGGCTGGTTGACACAGGACGCATCATGAACTAGATCTTTTCACTTCCCAGAGTATGTTTACTCTGTGCAAAATAGCTGTTTGCAGGGATTTCTAAGGGAGCAAGCAGCATGCTGTATAGAGATCAATTGTCACATTTGAGCAGTAGTGCAGCCACATCAGCATAATTTGCCTGAAGTCTAGAGGTCTACACCTCTCAGCATTTCACTGCCTCAGTTGTCTTGCTTTCAGTTCTGGCATTACAAAGTGATCTGTTGCACAACATGGCAATCTCGAGGGTAAATTCCTCAAGTGAGAAAATTTACATTTCAGCCCACTTTCTCACAGCTATTTGCTTAGTTTTCTTTTCTCTTTGATCTTACAGTAAAAAGTCTCCTTTTCAGGTTTCATTCCTACATGGAAAGCAGTATTTGCTTTGTGAGATTTTTTTTGAGCTTCTTAATTGCCCTTATCAGCTGGTAATCTCTGAGGTGTCACTGCATGTCTAGTAGTAGATCCAGAAAGTATGATGCTGAAGTCCAGATAAATCTCTGATATTTCCCTCCTGCCCCCATGTCAAGTGCTAATGGATCAAACAACTTCAAGTACATTGCATGAGCAATAGCTCATAACTAAATTCTTACACCTGTTTCCAAAGTAATTAGATAATTGACACTCAATGGTATTCAGATAACATTTAACCAAACTCTTCAGAACTTAAGCTTGTCCCTCACAAAAGAAAGGAACCCTTATGATGACTGTCATCCTCTTCCTTGGTTCCTGCTGTTAGTGCTGACAGTGTTGTTGCAAAGAACATGTTGTCTGCATGTTCTTTAAAAGACAGCTATTGATGTTTCTTTGATATGAAATGCCTTGAGATTTATTGCTAGTGTCTATTGCCTAAGTAAACACCTTTTTTTTTTCCAGGTGCATGTTTTTAATGTCATTGGAGACTTTGGAATTGTCACCATTCTGATTATCTATGCAGGACTCAAGACTCTTTAATTTTGTTTATTTTGAGAAACCCATTCAGAATGGAAGTCAAAGCTGGAAAGAGGAAGTAAGAAAATATATTCTTAGTATGATTGTCTGTGTATGGTTTATTAATTTAATATTGGGACTTTTCTCTTGATCGTCAGCCCACTTTGAATATAGGGGATTTTCTCTGTACTGTTTTTGGCTCTACATTTACTTAAAATGTCAAGAACTGATGATAAGGACTGACACTAGAAGGCCAACAGCTTTGATGTCTGCTATCAAGATGTTATGGGACAATGAGATTATTGAAACTAACACAAAAAAATATGTGAATTTTCTCAGCAGATAGAAACTTAAAAGCTGTAAAATTTCACCAAAGGCAAATCAAAGAAAATTTGCAAGAGCATGCCATTTAAATAGCCAAGGATATGAATTGTGGGTCAGTGTTTCATGGACAGGAAGAGGAGCCGAAGGAAACTTGGTAATGAGTCTTTAAGGGAGGTAGTAACTGAAATGGGGTTGGTGCTTGGAGGGCTTCTGGTAGTGGGTGGGGGGATTTACCAAGGGCAAGTCCTGCCTCATCAGCCTATGGCCTTCTATGATGGAGTGATTGCATCAGTGGATACAGGAAGGGTCACAGATGTCATTTATCTGGAATTTTGTAGAGCCTTTGACATGGTCCCCCTCAACATTCTTCTCTCTAAATTGGAGAAAGGTGGATTTAATGAATGGGCTGTTAGATGGATAAGAAATTGGCTGGACAGTCTGATCCAGAGGGTCATGGTCAATGGCTCAGAGTCTCTATGGACCTCAGTGACAAGTACTGTCCCCCAGGGATCTGTACTGAGACCAGTTTTATTTAGTATCTTCACTAATGACATGGATGGAGAGATCAAGACCCTCTACAGATTTGCCGGTTACACCAAACTGAGTGGTGTTGTTGACACATCTGAAGAACAGAGTGTCATCCATGGGGACCAGGACAAGCTTGAGCAGTGGGCCCATGGGAATCTCATAAGGTTTAACAAGATCGAGTTCAAGGTGCTGCACCTGGGTCGGGGCAACCCTGGTATCAACACAGACTGGGAATGAACAGCCCCAGAGCAGCTCTGCCTAGAAGGATTTGGGGGTGCTGGTGGATGAGAGGCTGGACATGACCCAGCCATGGGCACTCCCAGCCCAGAGAGCCAAATGTGTCCTGGGCTGTATCCAAAGCAGTGTGGGCAGGAGGGTGAGCGAGGGGATTCTGCTCCTCTATTCTGTCCTCGTGAGACCCCACCTGCAGAGCTGCATCCAGCTCTGGGTTCCTTAGCACAAGAAAGACATGAACCTGTTGGAGTGAGTCCAGAGCAGGGGCACCAAAATGATCAGATGGATAGAGATCCTCTCATAAGAGATTATCTCACTCAAAGAATTGTGATTATTCAGCCTAGAAAAAAGAAGGCTCTGGAGTGACCTAATTGCAGGATTGCAGTACCTGAAGAGATCCTTCAGGAAAGACAGAGGGGGACATTTTGCAAAAGCATGTAGTGACAGGACAGGGAGGAATGCATTCAAATTAAGAGAGAGTAGGTTTAGATTAGATATTAGGAAGAAATTCTTTACTGTGAGGATGGTGAGGCACTGAAACATGTTGCTCAGAGAAGTCATGAATGCCCCATACCTGGAAGTATTTGAGGTCAGGTTGGATGGAGTCTGAGCAATCTGGTGTAGTGAAAGGTGTCCCTGTCCATGCAGGGGGGTTGAAGCTAGAGGATCTTTGAGATTTCTTCCAACCCAAATCATTCCATGATTCTATGAATCTCTATTGTATGGCTTTGTTAAATTCTCTGCAGAAGAAGAGATGACAGGAGAAGTTGGGTGGGATGCTTCCCTACATCCTCTCTGAGGAAAGAAAGGTGAGGAGCTGGGCAGGAGGGAGAACAGCTGCCATGCCACAGCCACTTCTGCTCTGTTCCTGAAATAAAGTGTTTTTTTTTTTCTGACAAATGACTGCTGGGTTTGTAAATTGTGACCTAATTCAAGAAAAACTTGTAATGGTGTACAAGAATGTTGCATGTATTTGCATACAGCCATGCATTTCCAGTAATTGGTATCACTAAGTCACTAAGTGCATTCTGGAAATACTGAAGAGTAAAATATGTATATTTGTTCATGTATAGCACAGGTCCTTGAAGAGAGAATGTAGGCAAAATGTGACTTTTAATCTGCTGCCTAAGGAGAAGGAAAAGACTGGAAATTAAGAGAAGCATTGACCAAGATTCTGGGGACAAAATATTCTCTCTCATTGAGTGATGAAAGAGAGGATTGAGAAATTGAGAAAGGTCTTGGGAAAAAAAAAAGAAGACTTTGAAGGAAAAGAACACTCCAGCCTTTGGGGGATTGGGGGTAATCTTTGTCAATTATTTGGGTTTATATTTCTCTATAATTTCTTTCTAAAGGAGATTAAAATAAGAAAATTCATTCTATTGAACTCAAAAAATGTGGGCCTGTGAGAATCTTGCCCAAAAAAATGCTGTCAGGGTGAGGCTCTCAGGTGGACAAATGCTTCAGATAGTTGTGGGAACAGAAATTTTGGACATGCCAGCCAACTACAAGCTATCCCAAACTTTGATGTTTTGGTGAATTCTTCAACCTGTTTGTTGTGTAGTGTAATAGATTTAATCGTAGGGAATCCTGCAACTAAAAGAATTGTGGAAAGTCCCATAACTAAATGGAGATGCCTTGCAGTGCTTACTATCTCTGTAGGTCATCTCTAACAGTGCTCTACTTAATAAGCAATAATTTTTGAGAGATTCCTCAAGTCCTGAGCTGTTTATAAAAGATCATATTTACATTATTGTAAAGAAACAGATGCCCTAAATCAGACTGATCACACCTTACAGTTTACAAAGGTTGCACACTCTCCCCTATTTTGTTTCCAGGAGAAAGTATTACTAGGTTCAGAAAAGAACAACTTAATATAGATTTGTTTTCCAGTCCACTCTGCCTCCCTTTTTTTAATTATGGTTATGAGGAAGTGCTTTAGTTTCAATGAGACAACAAATTAAGAAATTCCTCCAACTCTTTGAAGGTATATACACACCTGGTATCTGTGGTTTAGCACAGGCTAAGGAGAGTCTCTGAGGCCTTGTTTTTGCAGTAGAACACCCTGCTCGTGCCATCAGTGGTTACTATATATAGCAGAGAGAGAAACCTTGCATAAACAAACCTCTTTCCACTTCTTGGCTCAAAGCACATATATTTACATTAAATTTTCCCAGCTGGGGCTTAACTACCTATGAACAGTTCAGTGCCAGCAGGGTAAGAGCTGTAGAACCTTTAGAAAAGTCCCAGTGTAAGTGAGGACATTCCCTGTTTACTATCTGTATCATATCTTCAACACAGGCAACATTACTCTCAAATAGCCCAATTTTGAAAACCCAGCAAAACGGCTAAACTATTTGTAAATCAATCTTCTGCTTATAATTATGATAAAAATCCTTGTTGAAGAATTTTCATCAATTACAGATATTATATAGCTGGGTCTAGACCCGTTACCCTTTCCTTTACCTTCATTCCTGTCATGGCTTGACACTGGAAACATATGAAAGAAAAATTTGGACTTTAATATTAATGTCCAGAGATTCACATTATTCATAGAACATTGAAACTGTATTTGTTCTTTCTGCTTTCTTTCCAATCACAGGGCAGCTTTCCCATGTTCAGCAGCAGCCTTTCTCCTGCAAATGTTGTGAGGTGTGGCCTAGGTGTGTTCAAATCTATCTTAGTCATTTGTTCGTCACCTTGTCATTAGCATGGCGTCTGTATTTAATTGGGCTTCCTTCCTTCATCAGAAATCAGTTTTTATATACCATGAAAATTGTAGCCCATTATTAAAAGCCAGATCTAAGCAAGATTCTTGGCTCTTATTTATACAAGAAGCAGTGAAAATAGTATCTCAAGTGCTCCTTCAGGTGAGTGGTGTGTGTGAAGAGCACACTACGTGTGAGTCCAGTATCTTGACTCAAAGCTGCCTATTTCTCAAGTTTTACCACATAAGCAACGTGTTTAAGATGTTTTCTGCAATCTGTTGAGCCTCTTGATAGGTCATAATCATCAACAACTTTCACTGGTTGTGTCTTTACCTCACAGAAAATATTGCTGAATTATTGTTGTGGTTAGTATTTCAATTGTCCTTAGAAACAGCATTGAGATCAGCACTCTGTATGTAGTAAGGGTTGGTCCCTCCCTGGAAATTGTTGCATTTTGAATGGAAAATGAGAGAAAATATTACCCTAGTTTTAGAAAGTGAGATGTTGTGCATGGGGATCGGGGGCTCCTGGTAGACCAGGAGCCAGCAGTAAGTTCCTGCAGGAAATGCAGAAACCACCACCAAGCTGAGTGGTGTGGTTGTCATGCCTGAAGGATGTATGTCATCCAAAGGGACCAGGACAAGCTTGAGCAGTGGGCCCATGGGAATCTCATAAGGTTTAACAAGATCGAGTTCAAGGTGCTGCACCTGGGTCGGGGCAACCCTGGTATCAACACAGACTGGGAATGAACAGCCCCAGAGCAGCTCTGCCTAGAAGGATTTGGGGGTGCTGGTGGATGAGAGGCTGGACATGACCCAGCCATGGGCACTCCCAGCCCAGAGAGCCAAATGTGTCCTGGGCTGTATCCAAAGCAGTGTGGGCAGGAGGGTGAGCGAGGGGATTCTGCTCCTCTATTCTGTCCTCGTGAGACCCCACCTGCAGAGCTGCATCCAGCTCTGGGGTCCCCAACATAAAAAGAATGTGGATCTGTCCAGAAGAGAACCTGTCCAGAAGTATGATCAGAGGACTTGGACATCTCTCCTGCAAACACAGGCTGGAAGAGTTGGGGCTATTCAGCATGGAGAAGGCTCCATGGTGACCTTATTGTGGCCTTCTAATACCTAAAAAGGAGAGGTACAGGAGAGCTGCAGAGGAGCCTTTTACAAAGACTTGTAGTGATAGGACAAGGCTTTAAACAGAAAATTAGATATAAGCAAGAAATTCTTCACTATGAGACTGGTCAGACATTCAAACAGGTTTCCCACAGAAGCTGTGGCTGCCCCATCCCTGGAAGTGTTCAAGGTGAGACTGGATGGGACTTTGACTGACCTGGCCTAGTGGAAGGTGTCTTTCCCCATGGCAGGGGGCTTGGAACTAGAGGATCTTTGAGGTCCCTTCCAACTCAAACCAGTCCGTTATTCTATGAGTCTGTAATTCCATGTACTTGAGCTGCATTAAGAAGAGTATTGCCAGCATGTCACCGCAAGGAATCCTTTCTCTCTACTCATCCCTGCCATACACATCTGGAGAGTTGTAACCATTTCTGGGGCTCCACAGTGCAAGGAGGACATGGACATACTGGAATGACCCCATTAAAGTGCCAGAATCATCATTAAAGAATTGCAGCATCTGACATATGAGGAGAGGATAAAAGAGTAAAGGCTAGTAATGTTTAGCCCAGAGAAAAAAAGGCCTATGTAGGTCTCAACAATGCATAATCACCCAATTTTTGACAAGATGAGTGAAGACAGAGACAGCCTCTGCTGAGTGGCATCTAGTGACAAGACAAGAGGCAATGAGCACAAATTAAAATACAAGAAGTTCCATTTAAATGTAGAGAAAACCTGTTAACTTGTCTTCATGTTGGTGTTGTCAAACACTGAAATAGTGAGCTTGCCCAGCGAGGTTGTGGAGTCTCCATTGTTGGGGGAGACAAAACCCAGCAGGGCACCATCCTGAGCAACTCAGTGTCTATGACCTGGTTTGAACTGTGTGGTCCCCAGAGTTCCCTTCCTTGATGCTTTGGTCATTCTGCACCCAGGAGTAAATCTGAGGCCAGAATACCAGGCTGTCTGATCTGACCCAGCTGAACTTGGCACACGATCAGAGGGGATTGCTCCCCACATCCCAGATCATAAGATAGTAAGCTGATCTAAAGACTTGCTCTATTTAACACCCATGTTCCCAGCTTCCACCCCCTGTCCCCAGGCCATGCTTGTAACTGTGATCACCTGCACTCAATGGCATCCCAGCTGCATTCTTCTTCTCTGGGCACAGGGCCATTCAAGTGGCCCAGGATCAGTATCACAGCTCTTACTGCCAGTGGATTCCCCGTCTGGGAGTGGATAACCAGGTACACCTCTGACAGCATTTGCTAGTGTGGCACAACAGTGTTTTAAGCTCTGCACCTATTAGAATCATCACTGTCTTTACCTGTAGACAATCATGGATATACAAGAAGGAGACAAAGCAGGGTAGATCACAAAAATTCAGATTGTCCTGGTGCATCAAGCCTTGTCCTCTTGCCTTAGTGGCAGCAATGCTATTGGAAATTCTGGAAATTATGCAAATTATATTCAAAATATTTCTCTGTAGTTACTACTTCTGGTTACTTTTTCATAAAATAGTAGATTCAGGCAGCTGAGATGTGTATGAAGGTTTGATATTAAGAAACAGTAGGCTCAGTTTGAGGAAAATGGGTTTGAATCTAACCAGAGTGATCAGATAGTCATGAATAATAAGAAGTCACGTGTGAAACAGATTCAGTAAAGTTAGGTGTCCAGTAAAACTAGTTTCGACATCATACTAATCTCTAAAATTATAATGTATGAGTCACAGCCCTTAGATGATCTTAACCTTTACTAGAGGATACCCTGCTTTGTGTTCAGCAGCATAAACAACTGAGCAAGGACCCGTGCAGACCTAGTGAATACAGGACCCTTTTGAATTCACTGTAAGTAATGTTTTGGTTGTTGTTTTTTTTTTTAATGTGGAAAAAATTGTAAAAAATCATATTCAGGAAAAAACTTTGAATAGTCAATTGACAAATTATTATGTTCATACTTAAGTTTTAGCTTAAAGCTTCTCGTATTGTTTAATTATGATTTTGGGGTTTTTTTAAATAGAAAATATAAGTCCTCTGTGAGATTGGCACATTCATACAGCTTGACTCTCCTTAGGAAAACTGCATTTCTAAGTGCTGTAAATTAAGTCAATTGATGATAATAAAAAATGTAGGGCATGAAATGAAATGGAAGTGATGACTTAGGGATTGCTCTCTAAAGCATCTAGAGAGCATAAAAAAAGAAACTGTGGCTAATAGAATTATAGTAAGAGTGATGGTGGGACAAGTCACAAACAAATCAGAGCTTAAATTTGAACGTGTTCTAGATATGAAAGTGCACTGTCTGAAATTGGTTTGTCATAGGGTTCAGGCCCTTCCTAGCAATAGTAGTATTTCTACGACCATGATATTCAGATTGTGAATTAAGGAATATTTAGAGCATCTATTACTAAAGCTGAGGTTAGCATTCTGATTTCCCTGGGATTTGGAGAAGCAAAATGAGGGAAGGAGGAGAACACAAATGTGGGATCATGGTGGGAGATGATAAGGATTCAGAGCTTTTACAAGGCAGAGGCTGCATTTCTCAGTGCAAGTCAAAAACCTCAGGTATTTTCCCCTAGAGAGAACTTTGTTTTATTAAAGGTTCTGTAGGTCAAATGATCACATACCACAGGAGGATGTTTTGGATTTCCAGATATTCCACATCTTTACTTCTTTCCTCTACTGACCAAGATGTTATTGAACCAATTGTGATACATTGATACGTATTAATTTCTAGAGGTAAAAGTATTGCCATAGACGTGGAATGAATGGTTTCCACGCTGCTCTGGAAAAGGCTTTCCTGTTCTATCTGTATTTTTTAGCATCTTTGTTCCTCCAGAATTCACTCACTCATCTTCACTTTCAACCATTGTAGGCTTCTCTGCCAAATCACTCTTTTCAATCTTTCTGATTACAAAGGCAATGATTGCTCTAGAGTTTAGCTGGGATTTTGTTGGGGTTTTTTTGGTTTTTTTTTGTTCTGTTTTTATTTTGTTTTTCATTTTTGTTTTTAGGTGATTTGATTTGGCCACTGGGCTGGGCATGCCTTTGCATGCAGCAGGCACGCTTATTTCCTTTTGTCACTCTATGTACATACTCATTTTCCCTTTCTTTGTAAGCAGCATTGTATTTCCAGGGTCCTGATAACATCCTAATTTCTATTTCTTTCTTTTATTATTTTTGTGGAAGTTGTTTTTTTCTTTTAATTGTGCTCAAGTGTTCAAGCTTTATGAAATCACCAAAAATGTTCATCACTTCCTCATCAACAAGTGCATTTGCTTTCTCTTAGGTGCCTGCCATATGGGTTTACATGCAGCCCATTCAAAAATGTATGTTTTAATTTTCACAAAAGAGGTATATTACGCCTTTCTTCTGCTTTGATTTTTCATCTGTTAAATTTCCAAATTTAACTGATTAACTTTGACTGTATCCCTTACTTTCAGCTGTATAAACCTGTATTTCTGACTCTTTCATCACTTAAAGCCACAGTGAAAACAGAATATTGGAGAAAAAACAGTTTAAAATGAATTGCAGCTTAACTTTAATGAGGGCGTCTTTGGAATTACCTCATCCCTCTTTGACTTTAATTTTTATTATTTCATAACCTCTTCAGTAGGTTGAGTAATTTTCCAGAGTCTGCTTCCTTGAAATAGAAAGCCCATTTCCCTCAATTCAAACATATCAGAGTCTCTGGTGCTAAGTTAACTCTGTATAGTGAAGGGATAGATATATTGCTAAACACAAGGTGAAAAGATTTGTAAGCCAAATGTAACTTTTCTTCTATTACAGAATCACAGAAATATGAAGATGTTGCTTTTCCTGTGTCTTTTACTTGTTGGAATCCATTCCAACAGTTACTGCTATGAGCCTTATCAACAAGGGGTAAGAAACCAAAGAGCACAAGGAAACCAAAACATGCCATGGCAGGGTGTAAGCAACAGCGTCTGTCGATTTGCATGTTGTTTCTACAAAGAGATTTCTTCTCGTGAAAACAATGGGAATGTTTTCTTCTCTCCTTTGAGCATCTCTACTGCCTTTGCAATGCTGACTCTGGGTGCCAGATCAGACACCCTGACACAGATTCTTAGGGTCCTTTGCTTTAACCCTCGTCAGATTTCTGAAAATGACGTACATGAAGGTTATCGTCAGCTCATGCAAATGGTAAACAGAAGGAATGGGGGGTTACAGCTGAATATGGGAAACGTTCTGTTTGTGCTTGATCAACTGAAGCCACAAGAGAAATTTTTAAGTAATCTCAGAAACTTCTATGAAGGAGAAGCTTACCCTATGAACTTCAAGAAGGCTGATCAAGCCCAGCTAAAGATCAATGAATATGTAGCAAGAAGAACAAATGGAAAAATCAAGGACCTCGTAAATAACCTAGATCCACTTACTGAAATTCTCCTTATTAGCTATATTTATTTTAACGGTAAGATATAGATACCATATTCTTCTACTCCATAAATTATTTCCTCAGGTCAGTCTTGATTTTCATCTTTTTTTGTAATACGGTTTTGCAGATGGACTCACATCTTGTTTTCATTTCAGTCCTCACTTATATTTAATTAGAAACAAAGCTATTGGAAATTATGTTCTACTTGACACTGATAGCTCCTAACAAATTGTATGGCAATTTTTTCCTATCTTTTAATATATAAACTTCTTTCCTTCTGAAAATTAAGTGGAATATCTATATGTTGAGGGAGATATCTCTAGGCAGTAAAGCATCTAATCCTACACAATCTAGTGGGATTCAAGCACTTTCTTAAATGCTTGGCTGAAATCCATTTCTGTGAATTTCAATCCAGCTGGTTTTTTTATTCAGCAAGTTCAGAGTTAAATGCAAAGAATGTTATCAAAGGAAATCTTAGCATCTTATCAAACAGAATATATATTTGGACAGCAGCTTTGCTGTTACTGTGTATGTTTATGTGTTTACAACTAAACATGCTACAATAGCTTTAGTTTCACACTTGTTCTCCTCATTTTTTTGCTAACTATGCCTTTGCCAATAGCATTTCTGTAGTCCTGGTGTGTCTAGAGCCATAGGTTTCAACCTTTTTTTTTGATTTGCAGATTGTAATATTTTCCAGTGAAGAGATGGACCCGCCAGTATCAAATACAAGCCTATTGACAATAAGCTTGTTTTTCTTAATTAACTTGCGCAGTCTGCTTAGATACAGTCTTCAGATCTTCCCAGAGCTTTTCAGACTTCTGATCTAATGAGAAGAAGAGGATCAAGGCTGTAAGGCTCAATCAGTGGTCTAATAACAGATATTGCATCTTATTTCAAACTTTCTCTCTCTTACTGATTGTATGCTGAAAGAAAAGTATTTGTAGTCAGAAAAATAATATTCTGTAATTTATTTGATAAAAATACCAAAAAGCTTTTTAATGGAAATGGAGATGGCATATTATATAATTTTTTTAAAAAAGCTATCCTTTTAGAACTGTTAACCTGGATGCTTGCACTTTCCAACATGAGGCTTCCCTGGAAAATAATTAAGAACTATATTTCTGTTTTGTTTTGCTTTCCATGCATCTCTGCTCCTTGCATTAATGTCTGAAGATCTGGCCACAACTAAATGGAGATAATTGAAATACAGATTATTGATGTTTCTTAGTTCTCTTGAAGACCTACTTGTTTATCTGAAATAATATTTTCATTTAGACTTTTATTAAGCATCAGGTGCATCTTTCAAAACAGGCAAAAAAACCTGATGATTTTTCTTTAACTGAAAGCTGTTTGAAAAATGGGCAATGAATGTAGTAGCACAATGGGGACAAAAGCCCAAGAAACCTTGTATTAAAGATAACTTTGTATTAGTTAACTTTTACATGTTCTAACAATAAGGATTGTTGGGGGTTTTTTATGAGATGTTCAGTTTACTACTGCAAAGATTTCCTAGCTCTTCTAAAGGTGGTGGAGTTTCAGTTTTAGCTCTCCAATTTTAAAGCAAACGGATTAAAGAATAGCATTAATCACAATATTATATTAACATTTTTTTAATGTTGAAATAAAGAGTAGGTTAATTATCTAGAGCTGGGATTAATCTGGAGAGGATTCCTAAACCTCACTTAGCTGTATAACCAGTCCATACTTGCTTGTCCTTTTTTTGTGCATTAGAAACTTATTTGCACATTACTGGTGACAATTTTTTTTTTTTCATGCTGTAGCATAGTACAGAATTCTTCAAGGACAAAAGTCTGGCAATATTTTCCTGACTCTGACCTACAGGATATGTTATTCCACTATATTGCACCAATCCCTTTTCATGCCTTAGTCAAGCTGGTAACAACAAAGAATACTTCCACTTTCATTTTGCCACTTGAGCACTGTGAAGCACTTGAGGAAGGTGCCTAAAGGTATCCCCCTAAGACAGAAGTGAGAACAGGAATAAGAGCGCCTTTGAAATGGGAGGAAAGTATTAGTGAATATCATCTCTGTCTAATCTGTGTGTTAGCCATGGTTTGGGACCTTAATGATCACCTAGTTCCGACCCCCATGTGATGGGCAGGGACACCTTTCACTACACCAGAATGCTCAAAGAACTGTCCAACCTGGCCTTGATCACTGCCAGGGATGGTACATCTACAATTTCTCTATTTCAGCCTCACCAACCTCATAGTGAAGGATTTCTTCCTTATATCTAATCTAAATTTAAATTTGCCCTCTGTCAGTTTAAAGTAATTCCCCTTTATCCTATCACTATCTGCCTGTATAAAAAATCTTTCCCCCTTATGGGCCCCCTTTAGGTAGGGGGAAGGGACTCCAAGGTCTCCGTGGATCCTCCTCTTCCCAGGCTGAACAACCCCAACTCTCTCAACCTGTCTTCACAGGAGAGGTGCTCCAGCCCTCAGATCCTTTTCATGGCCCTCATCTGGAGTTACTCCAACAGGTCCACATCCTTCTTTTATTGGAGACCCCAGAGCTGAATGCAGTACTCCAGGTGGGATCTTGTCAGAGTGAAGCAAAAGTGGAGCTGGCCACACTTTTTTTGATGCAGCTCAGCATGCGTTTGGCTTTCTGGGCTGCAAACACACATTGCTGGGCCATGTTGAGATTCTCATCAACCAACAGGACCAAGTCCTTCTCCTCAGGTCTGCCTTCAGCTCCATTATTTTACAGTTGTATTTGTGCTTGGGATTGCCCCAACCCACATGCAGGACCTTGGCCTTGTTGAACTTCATGATATTCTAAAGGGGGATATTCTAACGGGGCCACCTCTCAAGCCTGTCTCACTCCCCCTGGATGGCATCTGCTCTATCTGGGGGTCATCCCTTCCCTTTGGAGGCCATCCCTTCCTTACAGCATGTCAATAGAACAACACCATCTTGGTGTCACTGGCTAACTTGCAAACTTGCACTCAATTCCACTGTTCACCAACAAAGATATTGAACAGTACCAGTCCTAACACAAACCTCTGAGGAGCACTGGTCATCCCTGATCTCCTCTTGGACAGCAAGCTTTGACTGCAAGCCTTCAAATGCAAACATCCAGACAATTCCTTAGCTACTGAGTGGAACATCCATCTCTCTAGTTTAGAGTCAAGGATGTCATGCGGGACAGTGTGAAATGCTTTGAACGGCTCCAGGTAGATGACATCAATTGCTCTTCCTTACCACAGCTTACCCTTAGTGAAATAATTTTGTCTGTCACCAATCACTTCCTAATTTTTCATGTGTCTTAGCATAGTTTCCAGGAGGATCTGCTCCATATCTTACCACTCAAAGAGGTGAGAAAGACTGGTAGTTTCCTGGGTCCTCCTTTTCTTCATTTTTTCAAAATGAGAACTCTCATTTCTCTTTTTTAGTCAGTGAGAATTTCACTGGACTGCCATAACTTCTCAAATAAGATGGATAGTGGTTTAGCTGTTCCATCTATTTCCCTCAGGATCTGCAGATGCATTTCATCAGCTCCTATGGACATGTTCATCTTCAGATTCTTCACGTGGTCTTGAACCTGATCTTCTTCTACAGTGGACAGTTTTTCATTCTCCCAGTCCCTGCACTTGCCGGTATAGGTTCAGGCAAAAAATGTGATTCAGTACCTTAGCCTTGTCCACATTCTGGGTAACCAGGTTTCCCCTTTCCTTCTGGAAGGAGTTCACATTTTTCTTAGCCTTCCTTTCATCCTTGTCATACCTGTGGAAGCTTTCCTTGTTGCCCTCAATGTCGCTGAGTACAGGGGGACAATCCATGCCCTGGTCCTAGTGGCCACACAATTGCTGATCAGGCCAGAATATCATTGGCTTTCTTGGCTACCAGGGCACACACTGGTTCATGTTCAGCTGTTCTTTCCAGCCACTCTGCCCGCAGCCTTTAGTGCTGCATGAGATTGTTGTGACAAGCCAGCTTTCTTGGGGCCCTCTTCCCTCCATGGCTCTATCCCAAGCAGGTCTCTGAAGAGGCCAATGCTTGCTCTCCTGAAGCCCAGAGTAGTGGTCCTAACATCCTACTTAGTTTTCAAGCAAAGTTCTTCTTGAAATCAGTTGGCTTTCCCTGAGTTGAGCATTAGATAAATGTTAAAGTTTTTCAGGACTTTCAGGACTTTCACTTTTTCAGTGATTCATTCTGCTTTTTTTATCCCTTAAGCATAATAATGTAAAAGTCCTGTGTGTTATATATCTGATGATAGAAGTCACTATTAATGAAGTATATAAAAGCATATGAAATATATAAAATTAGTAACTTTTTCCTGTTCAGAGTATTGCAGTTATCAATCTATGTCAATCAATGTTTCAGAAACAAGACACGCCCTGAAGAAGTTTCATTTCACTTTTCCAAAAGCTATTTACTAATGCAGGCTATGTCAGATGGTGGAAACAGCAGACAATAACTATTTCATTCGCAACAAGTTGCCTAGTAATCAGTGTTCAAATAGAAATCAGAAATTAAAAGGGGTTGCATTTTGTTCCATGGTTTTCTTGATGCCACTTCATTCAGTGTCAGAGCTCAACTTTTGCCCATGACATCTGATAAAATGTTAGTTTTGCTCTAGAAGGAAAAGTTCAGTACAGAGCAACAAGATTTCTTAAAAATTAAAATAAAAACAACAAAAAACTTTTCCAAAATGGCACAATTTTCCATTTTTAAAAAAAATTTGCTCAGCCTCTGAAATGTATGATGTGGATACCTGGAGTTTGGCTTTGAAATTCCTCTCCACTGAGGATAAGAATCTTTCAGAGTTTCAATGTATATGGTTTGTTTCACCATGACTAAGTGACAAACCTTTGGAAATTTAATATGGTGAAGATGACAGTGGAAAAGGTTTCTGCTGTTGCTGGTTTGTTTCTTAACTCAGCAGTCTGGTAAAATTAAGTTCTTTATAACTCTATACATCATCGACTAATGTGAGGTATCAGCAATCCTCTTCAAGTAACTCAAATCCCTTAATTTTTCTGGAGAATTCATCCCTCATGTCACCTATTACAAGCCTATTTTGGTCTGGGAATAAGAAAATGAGAGAATCTTCTTCTGAGCTTAATCAAAGGCTGCATTATATGAGGACTTTACAGGCTCCTAAAAACTGTTATAATGGAGAAAAAGTGAAAGTTAGAACCCTTGATAGCTCATCTGAATGAAGGATTTTGCAGCCTGCTCTAAGATCTGGGGGAGTGTTTTTACACCACATTCTACCAACTGTGTGTTGATATTGAATTATTCTGAGTATTTAGTTAGATCAAGTGATCATTGCAAATTCATTTGTCTTTGAAGCCGATCCAACTATGCCAATTTCTGTCATCTAGGAATGTGTCCTATGTTAATATGTCCTATGCTTTCATGTCCTCAAAATATCCTGTAACTCTGTCTCTTGTATTTCAAGCTGAATGGGAAAAACCTTTTGATCCAAATTACACTAAAATGAGCAAATTTTTTGTGGATGGGAACAAGGCTGTTGAAGTCCCGATGATGTTTGGAATGGGCCTGTTCAAGCATGGCTATGATGAGCAGCTGTCTTCCACTGTGGTGCAAATGGATTACAAAGGAGGTGCTTCTGCATTTTTTATTCTGCCTGATGGAGGAAGAATGAGGAAGCTGGAGAAAAGATTGTCTTGTGAACGTTTGTCAAGGTGGAGGACATTAGTCACAAAAAGGTAAAATTCTGCAGTTCTTGTTTCAGATGGTAGCCAAGGAAATAAATGTGTGGGGTATAACATGGAATCAGCGTGCCATTTTTAGTTCTGCTTTAATCAGTAGAAGAAATCCCCTGACCAAAGCTGAATCTGGTTCTTTAGTGTCTATGTGTTTTCACATTTAGTACTGTACACACCGAAAACCTTCCCAGATTAGGACTTTTGCTATTTCTGCACTTTGTTTCCCATCTTCAGCTCTCAATAGACCTAAGGTTTTTGATTTAGACCTCTTATTACCTTTTTATGGGGAGGTTTTCTGCCTTCTATTTACATGTAAATTCCTACTACTCCAGACTTCTTTCTTGTCTCTTTCTTAATTTCTGCCTATTAAAATTATCAGTAATTGTACAGTTAGTGCTGAAATAACAACTTCCATCCAGCAATTGTGAGGCAAAGCTCAATGATAAGGGTATAGAGCGGAGCCACTTATCCAGGCTTTCTGCGGACTTAGGCAAAATAGGAGAAAGCTACACTCCTTCAAGGTAGCTTTGAGGCTAGAAGGCAGAAAGTTTATATGCTTTCCAAAATTAGAGAATCCTTCCATTTAGTGTCATGTATGGGAATAGCCTTTCATAAAATACAAGCACAGGTACAACATGTTTACGTTATCATGCCCTTGTATTCATTCATGAATTTGATGTATCACATTAGTGACCTTCACACAGACATTTGAAAATCACGGTTTAGATGGTCCCTTCTCAAGACAAAAATTATATCTGAAATGCAGGAACCCAAAATTGGTTTCATGCTCTTAACTCTGATTCACTGTTAAATATTACCAGAAGAACCAAACTTCTTTTTCCTATGGGGAAAAAAACAAAATCACCAAAAAATCAATAGGAAAAACTATGTAATTATCAGTGCACCTTTACAGTTTTGAAACCTCTGGGAGTAGCTTTGTGGTTTGTGACTACAGGACAAATAAGATGGTGAATCAAGATACTTATGTATAATTTTTGCCAAAGAAATAATTTCCTTTACAATTATCAAGACGAGTGCTAAATACATTTGGATGGATTTGTATTTCGTCTCTCCATCTTATAATATGAAAAAGAATCATGGTCAAAGACAAGTTTGTTTCTTGCTGCTCCCCATTTTTCATCATAACCATTCTCTCCTACAAAATGATGACACAAACTCATCCTTTTCCCTTCAATCTTTAAAACAATTGATTGTATCTGCTATTATTTGGAGTCTCTGGGAGGTCTTAATAAATGAAAATATTATATGGAATCATTTAAAGGCTGTGGACTACCTGTGTTTGTCCCTTCTTCTCTGTCTGCAAACTGACATTGATATTAGTGGCAGAAGTGTTGTGAAGGACATCTTTCATTTCTGGTGGCTGACAAAGAGGGTGGTGCTGAAGTGTCACCAGTACAGAGAGCTGAGATCTTTTAAATGGCTGAACTATAGAGAAAACTACATTTTCACTTCTGCAAAGTGTATCCCTCTGATCCTTTCCTGGTTGTGTTGCTACCATGTGTTTGTGTCTTTCCCTTTCCTCTGGAAGCAACTGGAAGGAGTGAGTTAAGCAAGGCAAATGATTCAGTGATAGCTGCATCCCCATTCGGGGCAGCAATCAACACAGACTGAAATCAGGGAAAAGTAAGAGATCAGCAGCCTGTTATCAATGCACCAGCACTCTTGTTTTTGGATACAGCCAGAGCTGGCATTAAATGCTGGATGACTTTCTCTTTGGCTGGCTTCACATCTCCCTGACCTAAAGCCCTGGAGAGCTGCCCTGGTTTCTCACCAGAAAACAGTACCTAATGTCAGCACTATCACTAACCTCTGTCTCATTATGCTGCTTCTAGCTGTAAATGTTGGGTTTAACCTTTGAAAAGTAATTGTAAGACACTTAGGAGAAAAACAAGGTAGAAATGAGTCAGAAACATAGAGCTTTGGTTAATTTATGGAAAGCAGCAACCTAGTCACTTAAAATTGAGTAAGTCAGACACTGAGCTTGACACAGAAAAATAATTATCTATTGACTAAATATATTCTGTAAATTTGCTTTCAACTTTTAGTTTGCTATGCCTTCTATCACTGCTTAGTGTTGTCCTGCTTCTTCAGTGGATATAGTTCTGTTTTGTTGTCCTGTTTTATATGATAAATACACAAGGCTAGTTTTTTTCCCTCAAAACTAACCAGTGAACTTGAATGTGTTGGATTTTTTTTTTTGTGCTCAGCTTGAGACACCTAAAGGAATCTCCTTTTCACAAGGTGAATCCTCTGCATCCTCAGTAATGGCTCATGAAAGTGCTTCCAGCAAATTGCACAAGAGATCACTAATTTCAGAAAATTTACATCTCCTATGTAGGTGAGAGAGGGTGCAGGCAAAATGTCTTTAGGGAGAAAGCAAAATCAGTTTGTCTCTTATGAGTCTATATTATTCTGTGATAACTGATCAAATGTTTCACCATATTCTTGCACTTCCTTTCTGGCAGCTCAGTAAATTTGTATCTTCCAAAATTCACGCTTTATGGGACATATAACCTAAAAGATATCTTATATAAAATGGGCATCATGGATCTATTCACTGATAAGGCTGACCTCTCTGGGATCACTGGGCAGCCCCAGCACAGAATTTCCCAGGTAAGTCATATTGCTTTTTGTTTAATGGGCCCATGGTTACTGATACTTGCTTCACTTTCTGCACAACTCTTCATGGTGCAATACTCATGTAAAAAGGCTTTGCTTCACATGAAAATGCAGCTGATGGCATACAGAGCATTTTGTCCATGTTAGTTGCACTGTATGAGCAATTGGGTTGGAGCAAGTTACAACTCTGTAATTTTTTAATCTAGAGGGCTATTTTGACCTGCATGGGGCAGCTTTATAAAACAGACGTGATCAAATCATCATCTATCCCCACCTGGGTGCCCTCTTTCAGTGTGTTGTTTACAGTCACTACTGGCTGCTTCTGTTTGTGTCTGCCTTCTTTAGCCTGCTTGTGGGTAAGTAGGGAGCTGTAGGATGCATCACTGCTTGTATTTTATGGAGGTGAGGGAAGAGGAAAACCACTGCTTGCTTTTAAACTGTTTGGGGGAAATTAAAATGCATTTATTACTAACATTTGGCTTCAAGAATATGAAAAATGACTGCCAGGCTCAGGCAAAAGCTACAGATAGGTCATGCTTCAATAAACCTAGAGTTTAAAGCTGACAATCAGGGCAAACTTAATTGTCCAATGAAGAAAACAACTACCCTCATGACCTCAGGTGGACATTAGTGGATCAAGATCTGTCAGTGTCTTGATTTTGCAAGGTCAAACTTTCGTGTTTCTGTGCTTTAACCTTCCATTTCTGGCTCTTCACCTTTGCTCCCATTTATCCCAAAACATGAAGGAACATAAAAAAAATAACTTCAGATTTCTATTGATTGTGCTAATTTGCATGGGTTTTTTTCAACCATATGAACTTCTAATGCATAGTTAAATATGTTCTTACTCTCTTAACATTTGGTCTAGTTGTACAGATCTCCATGAGTGGATGCAAGGAATAAGAAAAGAAACAAAGCAAAGGTTTTCACTAGCAGGGACATGCCCCCAGTGAAGAGTAACTTTTCCTATCTGGGGCTAGAAGGCTGTACTGCATGTAGCTTGCTGATTTTTGTTTTTTTCCTAACTTTGCTGTCTTTAAGCAGCGGACTCACACCTGTCCATCTGACACTTTTTTCTTACCAGTAACTTCTTCAGGCACTTTTAACTCCTATTCTTGTTTAGGTGACTAGTTTTGTTCCCCCTTGACTTGTAAAATGTCTGTTTCTTCACAGGCTATTCATAAGGCTGTGGTAAAGGTGGATGAGACTGGCACGGAAGCAGCAGCTGCCACAGGCATGGAAATGGTGCCCATGTCCGTTCCAGTTACCATTAGATTCGACAGGCCCTTCCTAATGGTCATAACTATGGAGAACAATATACTCTTCATGGGAAAAATTGTGAATCCTCTGAAAAAAGAATAAGTTAATCTACAAATTAGATATGTGGTGATGACCACTCTTAAATCAAGTATTAGACCTGATGAGTATGGCATGGCTACAGAGGGGCTCTCCACCTCTTAACTGATGTTATTCACTGTTTTTTGTAGATGAGACTCTTCATCAATTTAAGTTGTCATAGTTGCATGTTTGTTGGGCCTTGCTTCTTTTTTTTTTTTTTTTTTTTTTTTTTTTTTAAACAAGTTTTCTTTTATGAAGACCTCT